>PVIY010010088.1:0-70044 GCA_004026745.1 Myrmecophaga tridactyla | reverse complement strand
TAGGAATCATGGATCATGTTAACCACACCTGGACCCAGAGTTTCATCCTTGCTGGTTTCAATACCGGCACCCTGTGGTCTCTTGCCTTCTTAGGGACCCTGTGCATCTATCTCCTCACCCTGGCAGGGAACTTGTTCATCATTGTGCTGGTTCAGGCAGATTCTGGACTGTCAACACCCATGTACTTCTTTATCAGCGTCCTCTCCTTCTTGGAACTCTGGTATGTCAGCACCACAGTGCCCACACTGATGCACACCTTGCTCCATGGGCATTTGCCCATCTCGTCTGCTGCATGCTTTACCCAGCTGTATGTCTTCCATTCTTTGGGCATGACTGAATGCTACCTGCTGTGTGTCATGGCACTGGACCGCTACCTTGCCATCTGTCGCCCTCTCCACTACCATGTGCTCATGAGAAGACAGGTACAGTTATGGCTAACAGGGGCCACTTGGGTGGCTGGCTTCACAGCTGCATTTGTGCCAGCCAGCCTCACCAGCACTCTTCCCTTTTGCTTGAAAGAGGTGGACCATTACTTCTGTGACCTGGCACCACTAATGCGCCTGGCTTGTACTGACACAAGCCAGCATGATCGGGTTCATTTTGTAGTGATTGGGATGATCAATGCCTGCAACCTTGTGCTCATTCTGGGACTCTATGGGGGCATTCTGAGAGCTGTGCTGAAGCTTCCCTCAGCTACCAGCCGTGCCAAGGCCTTCTCCACCTGTTCATCCCACATGATTGTAGTGGCACTATTCTTTGGCTCTGCTTTCATTGTCTATGTGGGGCCTCCTGGGATTCGGGCTGAAGGTATGGATAAGTTTATTGCTTTGGTGTATGCTTTTCTTACCCCCTTCTTCAACCCTATTATTTATACTCTTCGTAACAAGGAGGTAAAGGAGGCTGTGAAGAGGGTCATTCAAAGGACTAGTACTGGGCTGAAGAGGCCCTGAGGATTTGTAGAGTCATAAACCATAGACAAAGCAACTGTAGGAATGAGTTAGTCAACTAATCAAAGTTAATTTAATATAACTTCAAATAGTTTGTTAAACATACTGTATACACTAAATAAGATGGAGAGTCTTGAAATGGGACAAATCAAGACATGGGAAAGGAGAAATATGGTTTCTAACTGTATACCTATCGAATATGGCAGAAAGGCACATAAGTTAAAAAAGAAAAATAAATAAATTAAGGATGTAGATAAATTACAGAGAAATAGAATTGGAATGAACTAAAGCTTGTTTTGAGGGCTGTGATCAAGACAGGCGGTCAACTAGGATTCCTGGGGAAGATTTGAGGAGAGGCAGTAAAAGAAGTTGGCAAAAAAGATTGCTTGGATAAATTTTCCAGTGTGTATTGGTGAGCCATCGAGAGATAGGGTATGAGTTTAGAATTCAGTGCCCCGGGGTGATTTTATTCTCTAATGGGTAAGACCAGAGGATTGGAAATAAGGGCTCTGGGTGGGTTGGTTGTCTAAAATGAATTAAAGAAATGTATACTGCACTTTCAACTTGAAATCATCATGAAACATCATTGGTGTGGTCGCTTGGGCACAAAACTAGCTCTGAAAACCAAGAAGAAATGTAAAAGTAGACACAATTTCCATTCTCAAAACGTTTACCATTTTGTTTTGAGGGATTCTCTCTCCCACTAACACATGCACATGCACACACACCAGCAGAAGCAGTAGCAACAATATGTTAAATAATATGAAGAAATAGACTTTTCCACCTGCAGTGGTGAGAGGTCACAAATAGTGGTGTGAAGGAATGTATGCACTGGCAGAAAAGGAATGAGAGAAACAAAAGTATGTCCCACAGAGAAGTTTATTCTGACTTTTTTCCCAACCATCAGCCAGACTTTGGAAACCTAATACTCTAGCCTCTTAGTTGGTACTTGTCTGCAGATTTTCTTCAGAGCAGACACTGAGCTACAGGATCATCCTAGGAGATTCTGTGTCTCAGGCTTGCATGTCCAGGTCTGCCAAAAATAGAAAAAGAAAACTCATTTTAAAAATAACTCTGTGGGTAGCATGTGTGTGCGTGTGTGTGTATGTGATATAGGGTCACAAAATTTTTGTTTTCCTATTTTTTAATAAAGATTTCAAAATACTTTCTTTCTAATGCAAAAATGACTTGGTGTTAATTTTACCTCGTTTGACAGGGAGGGAAATGTGTGTGGGTGATGTACGATAGTGTTGGGCTCTCTCCCAATTTAGTAATCCTGACTAGGGTCACAGAATGTCCCAAAATCCCCAACAGGTGCCTATTTTGAGGATTTTCTACAGTAAAGTAGCCTCAAGTCAATTTTTCCTAACCATCCAGCCCATATCTGGACTATGCTCTCTGCTCTGATGTTCTATGGGTCCCGATTAAAGGGAAACCTATTTTAATAATATTAAATCATGAAGATTAACTTTGTAGAGGGAAACAACAATAATTGCAAAATCAAACCTGTGATTCTTTGTGGTAAAAAATAGGTAGGGGTAGGGAGATAAGCTTATAATGGTAGGATAATTAAACTAGATTCAATTTCCAAGTTAAGCCCATCCATAACTTGTGAAGATTTACTTTGAGCAAACACTATTTCTAACTAGGTGAATGCCACCGAGAAGTCACTGAGTCATTGAACTCCTGAGTTATGTGTGTGTGGGGGAAGGATGCAAAGAAGGCAACTTGTCAATACCTCTTAGTCTTTCCAGAGGATAACACTGAAGTCTTGAGGTGGAAGATAACTTAATCAAGGTTGCAGGGGAAGTTAGAAATAGGCTGTCAAATGGGATGGCACCAAGGTTTCTAACTTCTAACCTGGAATCCTTTCTTCTATGTCATTTGACCTCTAAGCTGTACTGTATACTTGAAGCAGAAAGCCTGCGGCACTGAGCACCAAGCAGCAATAGAAACAGGTGGGAGTACAGATTCAGTGAGTCATAGACTTCCTCTGTTGGCCTGACTGTCTTTCTGATAGAATAACTCTCTTACTTGTAGAGAATATGGTCTGGCATGAGGTTTCAAATGGCTGACTTGGTCAACCTCTCTGATCTATGCTTCTTGCCATCTTACAGCAGCTTGCTTTCTCTCCTTTCCAGAAACAATACTGGACTCCCAACCAATCAGAGCCTACCCATGCTCTTACCTAACTCCATGATATTGATAGGTTATACCATTTTTTTGGTTGAATATTTTGTGCATATTTCTCATTAAATCATCATAGCAGGAAAATGGGTAAATGGCTTTCTAAAATCAGATAGTAGGTAAAGTTCTGAATTCAATCTAAATTTTTTTTTAACTCTACTGGACAAGAGGAAAGGAGAACAGCATTTTGAAAACCAAAGGGGATTTGATTCTGCTGACTGAGTCTTCAGCCTTACTAACTTCCCTGTCAATTGTCTTTTTCACGGGTGCCCAGGAATCCGGTCACACGATGACCACGTGACCTTTCACTTACAGGAGCTTTCATTTAAGTATAAGTTAGCAAGAAAAAATCCTTTTAAGTGTGAGCTTTATTAGCCTACAGAGTCAATTTTGGAAAGTATTTTGTTTCTCTACAGTCATAAAGGTCTAAAAATCATGCCAATATTTTATAGGCAATTTATTCAGCTTTTTGACTCAGTGAATAAGTCCCTAAACCCTCTCGAGATTTCCCCAAACCTGGGGATATTGATGACTGGGAAATAAATGACATTTATAAATCACCTGGAGTCTCCTGAAATAAACCCTTACCCATAGGTAAAGGCTTTTTTAAAAATGAGAATGTGAACTCCATACCTACTAAATTAGAAGTTTTATGGGCAGACTCTACCAATCTGTTTTAACAAACTATCAAGATGATTCAGATGTTAGCTAAAGTTTGAGAACAACTGAACTAATCTGCTCACTGAGTTTGGAAGGAGGAACTGGGTATGTGTGGAGCAAGCAGCCCTTTCCTCTGCTGCTCTCCCTGGAAGCCAGTCACCCAGCCAAGTCGACGTGCTCTGCTGAGCTCTCCATCACGCAGCAGCAGGGGCTGCTCTACGGAGGACGTCTGTGGCTTTCAGTGCTGTTTGTCCCCATGGAGGAAGAGGAGGTCTGAGGCTTTCACAATGAATGAGATCTGTGCTTATGACAGACTTCAGAGCAGTTAGTATAATCTTACCTAAGAATTTGCTTCAATGCACATTTTCTAGTTTTCTGGGTTTATATAATTATTTCCTTTTGCTTCTCTATTAATGGTAATCAAGAGATTTGAAATAGAGTTTCTAAATGAACCTTGAGGATCAAGTGATGTGCTTTAGTTTCCTTTTAATTATAGCACATCTTTATTAATGGGAGGATTATTTTTCATTTCATATTTTCCTTCCTCTAAAAGGTGTCTTATAGGATGTTTCCACTTTGATCCCTGCTCTCACCAGGGTTTGCTTGGTCATTTCTTTGCTTTGCCATTTCTTTGTCATACTGACTTTGAATATCACTGCCTGTGGGTGCTACGGAACAAGGTGCATGGTGAATATGGAACTTAAGAGACAATATCTGCAAAGGGCATTGAAGTGCAAATAAGACAAAACTTTAGAAGAACATCTATCAGCTCATAAATGCACTTGAGCCTTTTTGGCTGGGTGAATACTTTTGGAGATAGGGAGAAACATTTTTTTAAGGTCATGACAAATGGGCAGTCTCAAAACACCAGAGTCAGAGAAGGATTATTAACATACGTACGTGAGTGTGTGTGTGGATGTGTCCGTGTGGGTGTAAGGGTTGGCAGACTATAGCGTGTGGCCAACAATGGCTCATAGACAAAATGAGACATAATTTGTTTTTTTTTTTTTTTTTTGCATGGGCAGGCACTGTGAATTGAACCCAGGTCTCCGGCATGGCAGGCGAGACATACTTTGCTTTTATAAATAAAGTTTCATTGAAAACAGCCACATCTGCTTATTTACATGTTGTTCATGACTGCTTCTACCCTATAACAGCAGTGTTGAATAGCTATAACAGAGAAGTCAAGACACATAGATTCGAAAATATTTATTATTTGGGTCTTTATAAAGAAGTGTATCAACCCCTGCCCTAAAGTACTCTTCAGGTAACCTGTAAATCAGAAAGTGGTAAACTATATACTGATTAAATTGAAGTCTTAAGACAAATGTTTTCAGGACAAATAAGTAGTCATCACATCAGTTTTCAATTTGGCATCTCCCTACTGATAATTCTGAATTTTGAGCTAGCAAAATTATGATACATGAAGGGGAAAAGGAAAATCTGGATTGGATAACTATTGTTAGGAGAATTGATAGTTGGATGAATAACCTTTCCTAAAGAATGCTATGCAATAATGACTTTGAAGAAAGGAATTAGGGGTTGGTTACAGTGGTCTCTACCATCAACAGTGGCCCTCAAAAGTTTTACCAGTAACCTAGACTGGAACCTAGATAGCATACCTGTCAATTGTGTAGATAACGTAAAGTTGGGTGGAATGTGCAACAGGGCAGATGACAGAATCAGACTCTTAAAATATCTCAAAGCACTAAGAAAATAGACTGAATCTCACAACATGACCTGTAATGGAGATAAGAAATGATCTTGTCATGTACAACAGAAGCAAAAAAAGCACAACACACACAAAAAAGCAAAACAACCAATATATTTGTTTATTTAGATTCATTTATTAAATATATTGAATGTCTTCTTTATATCAGGAACTGTGTTAAGCAATAGGGGTACAGCATTGAATAGACAATTTTCCTTTCCTGTATAAAACTTACAATTCGGTGTGAAAAGTAGATATGCATAATTGACTGGAAAAGCCATGAATTCAGAAATAAAGAGCTTTGGAAATATGTAGCAAGATAGTGTGAACTATTCTCATTTTAAATCTTGGGTTTGTGTATTGGGGGAATATAAGGAAAGTGTTTTCTTAATTAAGTCATTCAACAAATAGTTATTGACTATCTGCTTTGCAAAATATGCTAGTCCTGACCCACGCACTCCTGCGCCCCCCCCAAAAAAAATTCAACGTGCTGCAATAATGGGAGAGTCACATGGAAAAAGAATGAAACGTGACCCCCACCATACAGCATACAAAAAAAAAAGGAAGAAAATATGCCAGGCTTGAACAAATTTGGTCCCTGTCTTCACTGTCTTTAAATTTATCGATAATGATAGAGAAATTAAAATAAAAGTATATAATAAAATTTATTCCTTCAGAAGGAATGAACAAGATGCAGAGAAGAGCATAAGGGTCAGAAGATAGGGTGTTTATATGGTTTGGTCGGGTAAGATATCGAAGAAGAGATGCTAAGATGGAGACAATAATGAGGACATATTTTCTTGATAAAACAGATAAATGCTGGGGTGTATGAGAATAGGATTTTGTTCTAGGAGTGTTCCATGCAGGAAGAACTCTAATGAAAAAAAAAAAGGTGATTTAGCTGATTTCTAGTCTTACATGAAGTATCCTATAGCTTTGTTGCTCATTTCAGAGAGTGAGACAGTGACAAACCAAAGACAATTTGAAGAAAAGTGATTAGTATGCTGAAGAGGATTTCAAGATACATGTACATCAGTTGAAGGAATTGATGATGTTTGAATGGAAGGAACGATAACTCAAGGCAGAACATGACAGCTGTGTTCTATTGTTTGCAAACTTAGCACTGTGTTGAAACCAGAAGGTCATCTTAGGACCAATGGGTGGAAGTGACAAGGAAATTAAAACCAGCTTATGAAAACTAATTTAAACAGTCCAAAGTTATATATTTATTTTGGTTACTTTGTAATATATTTCATGCTTCAAGGGGGGATGATCAAATAATGTTAGAAAAAGGTAGTAAAAAGGAAATGGTACAATAACTTGAAGGGAAGAAACATGGATCACTTAGTATATAAAAGGCTTTGTATTTCATTCTTTGTCTATTTTATCTGAGAAAGAGAAAGGTATTCAAAGATATTTTGTGGTTCTCCTATTGGGCATAAGCAATCTCAGGAATATCAACATCAGACGAGATCACACTGTAGCTATGATGAGAAAAGAGAAAAGCAATCAAAAAGAGCACCTAACAGCTTATGTATATAGCAGAAAAACTTATCCTACCTATATAGGTATGCCTAAGAACTACTTCCGGAGGACTTCTTTTTTGCTCAGATATGGCCTCACTCTCTCCAAGCCCAACTCTGCAAGTGAAATCATTGCCCTTCCCAGGGTGAAATTCTCCCTGGTGGCATGGGTGATGACTCCCAGGGAAGAGTCTGGCATTGTCACACTGGGATCAGCAATGCCATCATGACCTAAGGGGGGGAAAGAAGTGTAACAAATAAGGTCTCAGTGACTGAGAGAGTTCAACAGAGTTGAGAGGCTACTCTGGAGGTCACTCTTACACAAGCTTCAATTAGCCATTGCTACCTACCATAACTTGTTAAAACCCAACCAAAATCATTCTAGCCAATCCTAAAGAACACCTAGGGCAATATATAAGATTCAACAAAGGTTCCAGGCATTATGGTAACTTTCCAGAAACCTACAACCTCCAGTGGGTCCCTGTACCAAATACATCCTGAAATGCAGAGGAGCCAGCCTCTCTAGAACATCAACTAGTTCCATCCCTCTATCCCATATTATTGACAGCCTCTTCCAACATGAAAAAGTTAGAATGGACACAGCTCAAATACTCCTAAAGAGTGGGAGAAAGATAAAAGATGATGGTGGAGTTTTACAGGGAAGGTATGGTTTTTGGTTTAACAAGTGAGTATGACTGCTGAATCATTATATTGATATTTATGTTAGTTTCCAGTGTCTTAGAGAAACTAGATGTGAAAACATAAAATTGTGGAATTGTAACCCATACCAAACTCTGAAACCTGTTCTACAACTAATTGTTGTGATGCGCTTTGAAATTTATTGCTATTTGTATATGATATCTTTCACAAAAAGAAAAAAAATCAAGTGTAATTATTAAAATATATGTATATATAAATATTCCTTCTAGTCTCTCGTGTTCTGGAGCAGCTCGTAAGAAAAATTTGAGATGATGGAATGGTCGCCCATGACAAACTCTTGGATCTGTTCTGTAACTATTTGTGGAAAATGCTTTGAAAATTATTGCCTTTTTCTTTCTTTGTTTTGTATATATGTTTTATTGTATAATAAAAATATTTTAATAAAAAGAGCACTTAACAGTCATGTCTAAGCACGTACAGAAACAAGAAAACCGCACAAAACAGACAAAACTAAGCATTTCCTGCCCTTGGCTAAAATGAAAGACTGCTGCATCTTTTTTTATTACAGTTTTAGCCTTCCTTCTAGATAAGATTCATTAAATACCCAATTAGAATTATCCCAACTGACAGCATTCAATCCAGAGCATGGCTTGCATCATTGAACCCTCCCCAAGTCAGGTAACAAGAGCCGGAATCCCCTAATTATGTAGCAAACAAGCTCCTGGCAACAAGTAGGCCCCTCCCCTCCCCCAGACCGCTACCAGCTATTCTGTCTTTAGATACCTTGTATCAGCCCCTAATCGAGGCTCAGATACTACTCTGCTGAGCTCTAAGGCCATAGACTAATAAAACCTACTTCTTGAGACTTCAGAGCCTCTATCCTGGTTCGTTCTGTTTCTGCTTAACATTCCTGGAGGCTTGCAGCCTCAGTCCTGTTTCAGTAATGTTCCTGGAGGCTCCTGCAGAGTCTTGTTCTTGGTTTCATGCTACAATAATTCCTTATAACACCCTCTTACTGAGAAGCTCTACAGTCCCCAGGATGTGCATTCTCCATCATTGCAATAAGTGAATAAAAGCTAATTTTGTTAAACCATAGGTACGTTCCAGGCAGTCTTTGGATGGAAGGTATTTGACATATCTTATTTGATTTTTGAGACAAGAGATAAAACAAAATGGAGTTACTAAAACTAAGAGATTTAAAATAGAGTGGGGAGGCCATTGAGGAAGTTACTTTCAAGCATATCTCAGCCAGATATGACAAACTGCCATGGTGTGCAAAGCCAAAAGAAACAGTGTTTCTGAGGATATCTGGATGCCATGAAACAACTACAAGATGATAAAATTAGTAAACTGTCTAATTTGTAGGACATTTAGAAAGCCCCAATTATCTACCAATCCTAATTCCTTACAAACAACTTTTGTACTCTTCTTTTTTTCCTTAAAAACCTTTGCTTGGAAGCCCCAAGATGGGACACAGTTTGGGTTGCTACCTGATTATATGCTCCTCCAAATTGCAATTCTAAGACCCTAAATAAACAAATAAACACTTTTTTTTTTTGCCTCACACCTCAGTCTGTAATTTTTCTTTTGAGTTGATGTCCTCAAAGGAACCCAAGGTGCCTCCTAAAGGTGAAATGAACAAAACTGTGAGATATTAACACAGACATGATTACAGACTTATTTGGAGGATTTTAATTAACAAATGTCTACTCTCTACCTACTATGATAAGTAGGAAATGTAATCTAACAATTTAGAACTAGGAAAGTTACTTTTTATATTTTCTTATTTAACCCTCACAACACACATTTACACCTGAGAAAACAGATTCAAGGAGGCTAATTCACCACCCAAGGGGATGTAGTGAGCCTGCCTCAGGGCCTGTGGCTCAGAGGGTGGAGGAGGAGAAGAGGCCTTGAGGCAGTACCCCTGCTGGCTGTGTGGCTTGGGGATATTTCCTTCCAGCACTCTCGATGCTTCTGGAGGCGGTGGAGTTTAGCAAGGGCTCTGGAGTCAGAAGGCTTTGCTTTATAATCCTGACTTCGGCACATACTAGCTGTATGATTTGGGGAACATTATTAAACTTTCTGTGCCTTGGTTTCCTCAAATATAAAATGGTAGTAACAGCATATCAACATCTAAAGTGATAGTGAGAATTATATTTAATATGTATAACATGCTTAGAAGATTTCTGTTACCCAGTCAATTCTCAGTAAATGGGGCTTTTATTGAAACCAGGAATTAAATAAAGGTTTCTCAGTCTCCAAAGCCCATGATTATTTTGGAAGCAGGCAGGCCCCATCAGGAAAGCCTTCCAAGGAATGATGTTGGACTGAATCAGGAAAGGCATTTGTCTGAAAAAGATGGGGGGAAAGGCAGAACCTCTTAGAAGGCTAAGGTAAGACAAGGAAATGTGAGAGTGATGTGTTTGTGGGGAGGCTGGCGAGGTCAGATGTTCCGAGCCAGGACCCAAGAGCCTCTGTGAGGAAGTCACTTGAGATGAGGTGGTGCTGTAGCTGGCATTTGGGGAAAGGCTTCTCTGAGCCCATCGGGAGGAAGGCAGACTTGGCCTGTCTCCAGGGCCCTCCCGGGAGGCTAATCTGAACCTGACCCTCACCAGCATTAGGAGCTGTGGGTGTCTCCCTCGCCCACGTCCCTGGTGACCAGAAACAGCAGGGCTCAGCTCTGGAAACTGTCCTGTGGGGACAGGACTGAATGAAGAGGAGGATCCTGGCTGGACCCCCTGCACATATACTGAGCCAGGAGAGGCCGGAGCAGACCCTGAAGATGTACGGTGGTTGGTAGGTGATGATGGGGCCGTACTAGCTTTAGTGAGGGCATCTGAGAGGGGGGCCTGATAATATGCAATTTGACAACATAGGATATTTGTCAGAGAGCTAGCTGGTTTAGTACTAGGAAGACTCAAATAACTTGGATTTTGAATATTCAATTTTGAGAATAATAGATTGGGATGAGACTCTAATTGATTCTGCCACCCTCTCCCCATTTGATACTCAAATTCAGCATACAGCCAGTTGGCTAACACCTCCTTTGAAAATTGCCCTGCATGCTACCGCAGATTGGCTGTGTGCTGGCTCAGAGGGCAGAAAGAAGAGGTTTCTGGCAAAATCATTTATGCCAAAGGGCTGTGGAACAGGGTATCTAACGGTGACCGCATTCTCTCAGGAACACTGCATATGCAAAAGACTTCAATTAAAGAGGGTTTTCAAATCCGGGGATTAAATACTCTTGGTGGTCTCTAATTATTGGAGATTATTCCATGTGTGCAAGACTTGACTTGACCTACATATACAGTTGGCTTTGACTAAGAAATTCCAGATTTAACTGCAAGGCGACAGAGCATTTATTTGGGACCTTAGAACTGTATTTAGGGCAGCACAGGTTTGGGTAGCAATCCAAACCGTGTCCTGTGCCGGGGCTTCCAAGCAAGGGTTTTTCGGGAAAAAGAAGATTACATAAATTTTTTGTAAAGAATTAGGGTTTTTCAAATGTCTTTCAAGTTAGACCATTTACTGATTTCATCTTGGGTTTGTTTCATGGCATCCAGAGATCCTCAGAAACATTGTTGCTTTTGGTTTTGCATGCCTTGGCAGTTTGTGTTATCTGGCTGAGACATGCATGAAAGTAACTTCCTGAATGGTCTCCTGACTCTATTTTAAATCTCTTACCCATAGTTAAGTCCACTTTGGTTTTTCTTTTTTCTCATTAATAGCAATTTTTTTTGCACAAAAAAGATGATCAAAAATATTTCTTGAATTTAATTTATCTGGATGAGTGGAAACAATGGGTCCTTCAACAGGATTAGGGGACATGGGGAAGACTAAATTTGAGCAGCTAAGTTAATTTTGGATATTTCGAGCTTGGGTTCCTAAGAGAACAAAAATGCATTTGTGCAATCGAAAAAATTTTAAATAAAATTCAAGCTAGAAAAAATTCGCTTGCATTCAAGAAACAATAATTGAACATCTGCTCTATGCTCATTGAGCTAGGCATTTATAGGAGGATATACAACAATTAATAAAGAACTGCATTTACTCTGCAAGATCTTACCATTTTATGGGGAAGTTAGATTCATTAAAAAAGTAATAGACTGGACACTGTAATGATATAAGGCCATAGAAGAAGTAACTTTTGAGAGGGAATCAGTAAAGGCTTTACTAAGTAGCTAACAATTAACCAAATTTTGAAGGATGAGAGGCTGTCGCCAAACAGAGAAAAGAAGAAATGAAGAAAATCAGAAGCAAATAGCTAGAAGGGGCAAAGGCGTTAGACAAGTAATCAAACGAGGATTTCTGTTTCTTAACAAATTTGTCTCTTGTAGTTGGAGGGGTAAATGCACAGTCCCTTTAGAATAAAAGAGCTCAAGAAGAGTTCCTTAAACACAAATTCCTTTGAATGAATTTAGCATTTTAGAATATCAAAACTTAAGGTTTGTTACTATTGAAGAGCATTTGAGTTTAAGAAAAATGTTTGGCGTTGGATGAGTGTATGAGATGAAGGGAAAGTATTGTTCTACAAATTACTAAACTAATTGTTTTAATTAGTTAGTTTGATTAAACAATTAATTTTTCAATTCCTTTAATATGTCAGCCATTATATCAACAGTTAGGATTACAAAAAAATAAGCCAGAGACTGCAGTCTGTCAGTTTGGTAGCTGGAATTGGACAGTAGTCTCCAAATGCAGTGAGACACAGGGTATGGCATGATTAATACTGATGAACATTTTAAGGTCATATTATGCTATTGTTTGTTTGCATCTGCTTTTCATTGTGCTTGAGAACAAAGTGTCCAAGGCTTTTTTTTTTTTTTGGTGTAAAATTTCAGCAAGCATGGGCATGTGATGGTAACTCAGCAGGCAGAGTTCTCCCCTGCCATACCGGAGACCTGAGTTCAATTCCTGGTGCTTGCCCATTCAAAAAAAAGAAAGAAAAAAAAAATTCACCAAGCAAGCTATGACTTCCTCACCAATATCTATATACTTGATTTTCTTAAAGTGTAGGATTATTATTGTGACTTTATCTTGTTTATTTTTGAATCTACATTCTCTTTGTTTTTGAATCCTCAGATGTGTTAACCACCCCACTTATCTTCCCATCAGCAGCACCCACAGGGCAGATATACACCTTCATCTTTGGCCCTGAAGTGAGAAGAGTTAAATTTCAGTGATATTTTTTCAAATGCACATCTAATCATATTCACATCTAGCACCCTTCAGTGGTACTCCACACCTACCAAGATGAGGTCCCAAATCCTTGGGCTAACTTCCCCAGCTGCCTTACCATACAGGGGTATTTCTCTAACGAGGGCCCCTGTTCAGGACTCGTACATAGGCCTTTCATCTGAAACTTTTCATTTTCTATTTTATCTCACTAACTCCTACTTTTCCTTGAAAACATGACTCAAAGGCTTCCTCCTCCAAGAAGCCTTTCTCAGTGGTCCTAGGCTGAGACATGAGGCCCACTCCTGGGCATTCTGTGCTGCCCTGCATTTCACAGGTTGTATTGAGATGTGTCTGCCTCCTTTATCAAGTTGTAAGCTTTTTGATGGCAGTTGTTGTACCTTGAGGAATTCTGTATTCCTTATGCCTGACGTATAAATGTTCCATAAATATCTATAGAGGTGAACTGAACAATAAGAAAAAACTTGTCACTACATTAATTTCATATACAAAATTAATCCTTTGAGACTTTACCAAAGGAAAAACTATGACCTGAGAAGGCAGTTAGAATGTGTGGAGGAGATCACAGGGTAGACAGGTAAACAGGTAAACAAGTTAGAGTGTTTAAGTTCAAATTCTGGCTCTGCCACATATTGCCTGTATGGACTGGAAAAGTGTCATTTAACTTTCCATCATTGAATTTATTTTTTTATGTATAAAATAGGTGTAATGTTGGTAATTGCCTAATTGGATTATGAAAATTAAAATATTGAATGTAAAACACTTGGAAAAATGCTTGATCATAGTAAGTACTAATAAGAGTTAGTAATTATTAATTTTAGGGCAGTAGTAATAGTAATAGTTAAAGTGCATTCAGGGTAAAAGAAGTTCTGAGTTGGATTTGGTTGTCCCCCTCAATCCAGGTTTTCCTCCTTTTCTTTCTCACCCCAGCCTCACATGGAGCAATACAATCATTCAAGCTTGACAGAATTTGTGCTCCTTGGCTTTCCGAATGTGGGACATATCAGGGGCTGGCTCTTTATCCTGCTGCTTTTGGCATACCTGTTCACCATCTGTGGCAACCTGCTCATCTTCTTAGTCATACGCCTGGATGCAACCCTACACACACCTATGTACTACTTTGTCAGTGTTCTCTCTTTCTTGGAGCTGTGGTATACAGCCACCACCATCCCCAAGATGCTAGCAAATCTTTTCAGTGAGAAGAAGACCATTTCTTTTGGTGGATGTCTCCTTCAGACCTACTTCTTCCACTCTCTAGGGGCCTCTGAGTGCTACCTTCTTACAGCCATGGCCTATGACCGATACCTGGCCATCTGCCAGCCCCTTCAATACCCCGCAATTATGACACCAACACTTTGTTTCAGGATGGCTGCTTGTTGTTGGACTTGTGGCTTTTTGTGTCCCATTTCTGAGATCATCCTAGTTTCCCAGCTCCCCTTCTGTGGCTGTAATGAAATACAACACATCTTCTGTGACTTTCCACCTCTGCTGAGCCTGGCCTGCAAGGACACATCCACAAATGTCCTGGTGGACTTTGCCATTAATGCCTTCATCATCCTTATCACCTTCCTCTTTATTATGGTCTCTTATGGGAGAATCATTGGAGCTGTTCTGAAGATACAAACAGTAGCAGGAAGAAAGAAAGCCTTCTCCACATGTGCCTCACATCTCACAGTCGTCCTTATCTTTTTTGGAAGCATCATCTTCATGTATGTGCGGCTAAAGAAGAGCTACTCATTAACCCTTGACCGGACCCTTGCTGTAATCTACTCTGTGTTAACACCACTGGTCAACCCAATAATCTATAGTCTTCGAAACAAGGAACTCATTAAGGCCATCAAGAAGACCATCTTCTGGAAGGGAGTGAAAGCTAGTTCCATTCATTATTGACTTTCTACCAGGGAGCTCCTCTCAATTCAATGTTGGCCTCTTAAAGGTCTTATTGACTTTTAGCTTGAATTTGTATAATCCTCCCATCTTCATATATGCTCTCAATCTCACCTCCTTTCACCTTCTCAAAGACTTTATGTCTTTACGTGTTTTTTTTTCTGTCTTCTACACCTTTAATTTTTTTCTTTTCTTTTTTACTTCATCAATGTTTGTAGAATTTAATAATACTTTATTATACTCATTCTTAAATATAAGTGTACATATTCCCTTGAACACACATTCCAGTTCACCTAGGCCTCTATTTCATTTCTTCCTTTTCCAATCAAACTTCACAATTAATTAACAACCTAATTTGCCTCCTCTTTTTCACATTCTGTTCACTATTCAAGTAATCCAAATCTGGGTTTCACTTAGACTTTTCAGCTAGTATTTGCCAGGATTATAATGACCTCCATATTAGCCAAATCTATGAGACCTGTTTGTCCTTCATCTTTCTTGATCTTTGACACAAATAGCCAGTTCTTCTTGAAATATTTTGCTCTTAGCTTATGTGACATCATTTCTTTCCTGATTTTCTCCTTATCTAGAGATCAGTCTTTCTCACTCTCTTTGTCCTTAGTACCACTTTTCTAGTTGGTCACAGTTTTCCTTATGGCTTTAAATACCATCCATATGCCAACAATTCTCGAATTTATATCTTCAGACCAGAATGCTCTTCTGAGATTTAGACTTACACATCCAAGTGCCAACTTAACAAACCTACCTGGATGTTTCCTAGGGATATATAACTTAACATATGAAAAAAAGAACTCTTCAAGCTTCCAAACCATGCAAATTCAATGCTTTTGCTTCCCTAGGCTCAGATCAGAGATTTTCAAATGATCTATTTCACATCCTCTTCTTCAGTCCCCAGTTCTAATTTACTATTAATCTATGCCAATCTTTCCTCAAAATAAATACCTCTTGAATCTGTTCATTTTTTTTTCTTTTTAATGTTACTAACCTGGAGAACATCACCAATATCTCTCAATTGGATTAATACAATATAGTGTCCTACCTCATCTTCCTTCTACTCTCATTGCATTCTAATGAATTTTCCACTTAAAACTCAAGGCCATAGTTTTAAATCTGAATTGTTAATACCATTCCCTTAAATCATTCAAAGATTCCCAATTGCACTTAAAATATTATCCAGAGTCCTTACCATGCTTTATAAGGCTCATCAAAATTCTTGCCTGCCTTCCCCCTCTAACTTTGATTCCTACCTCATCCCCCTTAGTTCACTCTGTCCAATTCAAATCATCATTCTTTAGGTTCTTCAAATGTACTAACATCTTTCTGGCTACAGAAACTTTGCACTTTGCTTTCCACAACTCTTCATTTGGTTTACTCCTTCTCATTGTGTGAGTTTCTATTCAAATGCAATCACTGTCTTTGAGAGGACTCCTGAACAGCCAATCTAATTTATATAACTCCCCCACTCTCTTTTGCCCATTTTGGTATTTGTAGATTTTGACAGCAACAATAGAGATAGAGATAGTTTGCCATTCTACAAGTTTAGAAATTCTATTTGGTCTGAATTCAAATCAGTTGTGTTTTTGCTATCTATTCAGATTCTAGCAAATTGTGTGCACATAGTAAGCATTCAATAAAAATGTTTCATTCTCACCTGCCATGCCGGAGACCCGGGTTTCATTCTCAGAGCCTGCCCATGCCAAAAAAAAAAAAAAAAAAAAAAAATGTTTCAGAGTAAAAAAATTAAATGAATCTAACCCATCCCTATCAATGGTAGATTTTAGCATCTAGTGATTCCGTCCTGATTCCATACACTACTGGAACCCCTTCTTCCATAAAATGCTTTGATCTATCTTCGTTGTACTCACCACTTTTTTCCATTCAACCATTCTCCATTTGTCCGGCATCTGCTTTTTTGAAACTCTCTGGATAATACTGATAACTAGTCCACACTTAGCCACTAAATATGTGTTACATTCAGTTTAACTTCTCTAGAACTGTATTTCTGCATCCACAAATGCAGATAGTAGGTAAACAATCTCTAGGTGATGTTTATTGCTAACACTGTATGGCTCTAAGATTCCGTTCAGCTATTTAATTTCTCAGAGGTCCTTTGTGACCCTTGAATTTCACAAGTAGAAACTTGCATATGAGTGGGAGCTTTTCCTAACAGTCACAAATTTCCCAGGAGCTTTGTAGATTCCTGGAATTCTATTAAATGTTCTAGATATTAACACAATTATTTCAAATATAAGAATTTCTTAACAGTATAGACAGATTCAAAGAACATTTGAAACCATTTTTCTAATATAGTACGAATGTGTGTGTGTGTGTGTGTGTGTACTTCTATAAGTCTATGGAACAAAGGAAACAGAAGTCGTGATCCTCATTAGTGGATGAGCCTATCTCAGTGTTCCATTACCTATATTTTATTTCCCTCTATTATTACTTCCCCATCCACTTCTCTCTATATATTATTATTTCTCCATAGTCCTTGGAGTATACTTAAGGATATTTGGAGAAATCTTTCCCACTATCCCTTCCTATTTCCTAATTCTGAGAAAGACAGCTTCTTTCTCCCCTCTCTTACATCTTGTCTATTCTCTTCTCAATGTAGCAGAACTAAATTCCCATGAAATCAGAAAGTAAAGTAATTCAGAAGTTATAGAAGGAAAGACACAACTTTCTTTTGGCCAGCTTCCTAGTCTCTTTCAGGCTCACTATCTGATCTTTTAAATCTATCACGCTTCAAGTAAATTAGTACTATATGCTAGCTACTGCTCTTCACACTTTTAGTGTGCAGAGCCTAGAACTAGGAAAGGAAATGCAAAATGCACAAGTTGGATGACAGACTACCAAAGATTTTTTAAAATAAATTGAAGCATAACATACATACAGAGAACTGTGCAAAACATAAATGGACGATTGAACGAATTTTCCCAGATTGAAATCACTGATGTTTTTATCAATCTATATCAAGGAACAGAGCAGCAGAAACAACTCCACACCCCACACCTCCCTCATGCTCCCTTCCATTCAACACACTCCTCTTCTTCTTCTCATCAGTACAACCAGTAGTCTAAAGTCTAACACAGGAGATTGACTTTACCTGCTTTGGTGTCGTATATAAAGTGAATCACAGAGTAACTTTTCTGTGTCTGATTTCCTTCACTCAATGTAATGTTTATGAAATTACTTACTGTCTCATATGGTTGTAGTGCTTTCATTTTCATTTATGTGTAGTATTGCATTTTATTAATATACCATAATTTATTTTTATTTTCATGAGCATTTAAGTGATTTCCAATTTTCAGCTATCATATATACTACTACTCTGATCATAATTATACATAGTGTTCAATGAACATATGTTCTTATTTCTGTTGGGTATATGTCTAGGAGTGAATTTGTTAGGACATTTGATATGTATACATTCATCTTTCATCAATATTGCCAAACAACTTTTGAAATGATTTTACCAATTTGCACTCCCATCAACAGGGCACATAAAAATATTGGGGGAAAAAAACAGTAAATATCATTACTAGTTTGAGAAATCAAGAAATTTTCAAGGAAGAGGTGGTAAATTATCTGAATCATAAGGAAGAATTTTTATAATAAAGAGTATAAAGTAAAGAATTTCACGTAAAATAAACAATTTAAGGAGAGGCATGGAGGCAAGAAAATATAAATGTTTAGGAGCATCAACTAGTGTGCATTTCATTTTTTTTCCTTCTTTTCTTTTTTTCCTTTTTCAATTAAGATATATATGTATATATATTAAAATTCATCTTTTTATTATAAACATGTTCGAGTTTTGACAAACACGTGGTGTTGTGTAAACACCACTATAGTCAAGTTTATGTTTTTTAGGCAACTTAATAAATGTATACTGGTATCTCATTATGATTTTAATTTGCAATTCCATAATTAATGATTTTGAGCATATTTTCACATTTATTTTTTGGCATGGGTAGGCACTGGGAATCGAACCTGGGTCTCTGGCATGACAAACAAGAACTCAGCCACTGCCCCACCATTGCCCACCCTCCTCATTATCTTTTGTAAAGCATCTGGTCAAATCATGTAATCATATTTTTAGAGTTTATTTCCCATTGAGTTTTTAGAGTCTCATACATTCTATCTTATGTCATTTTCAAATATTTTCTCTCAGTCTGGGGCTTGTATTTTCACTCTTTTTATATAAATCAGCTAAAGATGACTCCTAGGTATTGGCCCTATATCTGGTTTAATTCTTCATGTCAGACTGCAGTCTGTTTGCTCAAAGCCTGCCAGTGTTAAACTCAAATACTGGCATATCTAGCTACTTTAAAAATGCCAAATAAGCAACTTTTAGCCACTTAGAGATTGCAGTTGATTGACACTGCAATTAACACCTGCTAAACATAGACAAGTTAAACTTTGGGGCTATAAACACCTCAAGTCACTTCTGCCCTTTGAAGCATCAGAGACTCTCCACCATGCTAACTGAAGTCGCAACGCCGCAATATCTAAACCTCTCTCTCTGGTTCCCTTCTTCTGCAGGAGTTTCTCTTGCCCTGTTTCCCCTTCAGGACAGTTCCTAGTGCCACAGCCTCTGGAAGGTGTCCTGCAGAGAGGGCTTGTCTTCCCCTGCAACCTGTCCAAGCGCAGTTTCAAGTTTCAATAAAGCTTGTGCTACTGCTGTCTAGTGGTCAAATATTTTCCTGATCACTCCAAAATCTTTGAATTCACAACACTAACAGTATATTTTGTAAAGCAGAACTTCTTAACTTTGATGAAGTCCAAACAATCACTTTTTTTCTTTTATGGCTTGTGCTTTTGGTATTGTACCTAAGAAAACTTTGCCTAACCCAAGGTCACAAAAATCTCCCACAATATTACTTCTAGATATACTGTAGTTTTAGTTTCTATAATTAAATCTGTGATCCACTTTGAATTAATGTTTTATAGGCTTGAGATATACATATCAAGTTGCATTTTCAATAACCTTTTGTTTTGATAAATTTAAGGATTCACAGAAGTTGCAAACATAGCACAGAGAGCTTCTGTGTGAACTTCTCCTAGCTTTTTTTCAATGCTAATATCGTACATGAGCATATTATATTTCAAAACCAGGGAATTGACATTTGTACATACTTTGGATGGTATGTGGAAGCTCTTTGGGAGATGAGATGCAAACACAGAGAGCCAGACAGCCGAGACTGCGATGTATGAAAGGATAGCTTTCTCAGATCAAAGGGCCAGGAGGAGGAGAGTGGAGAAGCGGAGCAGGAGAAGGGCCTGCAGTTTACCTATTCTAAGCTCTCATGAGGGTCAATCTGCGGGGAGGGAGTAAAAGAAGGAGAACATATGGGTCCTGGGCCTTATTGTGACCCAGAGGGAAAGAGTGGGGTTTTCCCACAAATGCTGGGATTAGAAGCTTTATACTATGTGGTTGGAAGGGCAGAAGCAACAAGGACCATTTTGAGAGCTGAAGCAGCTCTTGTCATTAAATCACGTGGAGGTTTGCTAGTTGTGGTTATGCTCAGGTCAGGGCTGACTGGGTTGGTCACTCAAAAAGGGAACTTATAACTAGACCAGGAAAGATGATGAAGCACAAAATATAATTTATTTTATGTGATTCCCATAGAATTCTTTTATCACAGGTACAGATAATGTTTCATTTTGCTTATGGATGTCCAGCTGTTCACCCTCAGTTATTGAAAAGAGCCCTCTTTCCACTGAATTTGCATTTGTGTCAAAAATCGATTAACAATATATATGTTGATTTATTTCTTGACTCTTATCTATTCCATTGATCTGTGTCACTAATCTTTATCCAAAACTATATTGTTTTGATTACTGTTAAGTTTATACTAATAATTGGAATCAAGTCCTGCATGCCCTCCAAGTTGATTCTTTTTCAACATTGTTTTATTCTTTTTCAAAATTTTTTCATAAGCTTTATGGCTAGTCTAATTCTTTTGCTTTTCCATTTAAATATTAGGATCAGAGTGCTAATTTCTTAAGAACCGTGAACAAAATTTTGTACTCTAAAGATCAGTTTGAGAGAGCTAATATCTTAACAATATTCAATCTTCCAATCGGTGGACATTGTATATATCTCCATTTTTTGTATATTTTTTTTATTTCATTAGTGTTTTGTAGGTTTTAGCATACAACTCTTGCACATATTTTGTAAGATTTATTCCTTTTCTGGGAAAATGCATAGGTATCTGCAACCTTGCTTAATATACTTACTAGTTCTCTTACCTCTTCTTTTTAAGAATCTTTGACAACCATACTAGAGACAGTTTTATTTTTTTCCCAATAAATTTACTTCTTATTTAATTTTCTTTCCTTACTGCACTGGTGAGGTATTCACTATGAAATTGAATAGGAGTTGTCAAAGCACTTTTTTCTTTCCTTATCTCAGAAACTTCAGGGGAAAGCATTGTCTCTTGCCTTTATGTATGATGCTAATGTAGGTTTTTATACATGCTCTTATCAGGGTGAGAAAATTTCTTTTCATTCCTATTTGAGAGGGTGTTTCTTTTTATTCATGAATGGATATTTTGGACTAGGTTGCTGTAGGGCTCGCCGTTGGAAAACAGGTGCAGGCACAACAAAGACTTTCAGCAATTAACTTCTTTATTACTTCCATGGCACAAAGGGTCTAAATCAGCAGAGAAAGAGATCCTATCATGACTGGTGCTTTAGGATGACCCTGGGATGGGGTCAGGGTCAGGGTCAGTCCCCTGGATGGTCAACTGCTCAGGTCAGGGTCAGTGGATGGCAGCCCCTCACACCCTGCCTCCCAACAGAGGAGGGATGCCATGTGCCTGAGAAAAGGTGTTTATACACCCTAGGGAGAGGGGATTGCCACTGAGATTTACTGCCCTATTAAGAGCTGGAACTGCTTCTTTCTAGTTTTAAGTTCAAGGCATGGTCAGCCTGTTCCATTAGACCTACCCCCCACCTAGCTCTGGAATGGGAACCTACTGAGACATCTGTACACAAAAAGGACATAGGCAAGAACTGTTAGATGTTCACTGAGCATGCCCATGACCTTCCCAGCAGATGATGAATTTTGTCGAAGGCTTTCCTTCATCTATTAAAGGGATCCTATATTTCGCTTCTTAAGTCTTTTGATATGGTAAGTTTCAATGATTGGTTTTCAAAGGTTTTTTGAATCAATCTTATATTCCCAGAATAACTATCAATTTGCCATGATATATTATCTTTTTTATATTATTGCTGTACCTATTTGCTAATATTTTGTTGAGGATGTTTGCATCTCTGTTCATGAGGCATATTTGACTGTGGTTTTTCTTTATTTGTAATGTCTTTGTCTGGTTTTAGTATCTGGGTACTGCTGGCTTCATCTAATGAGTTGGGAAGTTTTCCCTCCTCTTTGGTAGTCTAAAAGTTTGTGCAGAATTATTATTTCTCCTCACATATTTGATAGGACTTCTCAGTGAAGCCACCTGGGCTTGAAGACTTTTGTTTGTTGATTACAAATCAATTTCTTTATAGATGTAAGACTGCTCCACTTATCTACTTCTTACTGTGTGAGATTTGGCAATTGTCTCATTCAAGGAATTTTCCCATTTCCTCTAGGCTATTATATTTATGCCAGGAGTTTTTACTGTATTGACTGTAGTATTAAACTGTTTGTAGTATTTGAAATGTGTTCCCTTTTTCCTTCCTGAAATCTTCAATTTGTGTCTTCTGTCTTTTTAGGGAAAGGTGGGGATGGATAGTCTGGCCAGAGTACTGTGTTTCCCAGCTGTTAAACAAATACCTTACAATGGGTTGGTTTAAACAATAGGGGTTTCATGGTAATGTCTTGTCCTTTATCTTCCAGTGCTGTGGACTTCAGTCTTCTTTCCAAGGCTTTCTATTTTTTATGTCTGAATTTCATTCTGTTTATAAAGGGCTCCTATAATCTAGATTTAAGCCCTATCTGATTAAATTAGGCCACACCCTAACTAAGAATAACTTCTTCAAAAGTTCCTGTTAACAATGAATTTATACCCACAGGACTGATTAACATTAAGAAGATTTTTTTTTTCTTTTTTTCTGGGCTACATAATCTATCACAGGTACTGTCAGTTAAAAAAACTTTCCAAAGAGCCGTCCTTTTGTTATGTTGATTTTTCCTTTGTTTTCTGTTATCATAATTATTCCCTTCCTTTGTTTCTTTTGGCATTATTTAGTCTTCTTTTCATAGTTTATTAAGGTGGAGGCTTAGCTCATAGATTTGTGATCTTTTTTACTTTTCTAATATAAGCAATTAATGCTTTAAATTTTCCTCTAAATACTGCTTTCACTTTATCTTACAGATTTTGATATGTGTTTTCATTTTAATTCAATTCAAATGTTTTGTAAATTCCCTTTTGATTTCCTCCTCCTTGACTAATGAGTTCTTTAGAAGTGTGTAATTTTATTTTCAAATACTTGCAAATATTACAAATATTATTTTCCTATTCTATTCTATTTTTATTCCATTTTAATTTTAATTATTTCAAACTTAAAGTTTTTAATATGTCTGAGAACATAGCCTATTTTGGTGAATGTTTCATGTGCACTTGAAAAGGGTGGGTATCATGACATTGCTGGGTGGAGTGATATATAAATGCCAATTATGTTAAAATAGTTGATAGCATTGTTTGCATTTTCTACATGCCCACTGATTTTTCCTCTACCTTTCTATTAATTGTAGGGATAGTGCTAAAATAAATAAATATAGATAATTTGCATAGTAATGGAGGTTTCAGATGACTTGTTACACCTTCAAGTTGAAGAAGTACAGCTTGAGAGCTTATTGTCTTTGCTCAAAAGGCATCTTAAAGGAAGCCTACGACCCCTTTTAGTTGAAGTGGGAAATGCAGTGAACTCTCCACTGTTCCCAGCTTGTTCATCAAGCTGGTAATCTATTGAATGCTATGTCTCAGATACTGAGGAAATCACTTCTATGATTTTCTGTCTATATTCATGTTGGAAGGAACTGCTTAGTCTCAATTACAGCTTATTCAGAAGTTGAAGAATATTGCAGAAGAGTATCAGAACAATCAGCTAAAGAAATGCAAAGAAATCTTTGAGAAAGAGAAGAAGGAATTAAAGAAGAAAATGGGTAAAAAGAGGCAGGAAAAGGTAACAGAAACTAAATCCAAAGACAAAGGCCAAATAGAAGAGGAGGAGATGGAGATGATCCAGTCATACATCTAGGAGGTGGGGCAGTACATCAAGAGATTAGAAGAGGCAAAAACTAAATGGCAAGAAAAAATAGAGAAACACAAGGAGATCCGTCAGCAGATTCTGGATGAAAAGCCCAAGGGGGATGTTTCCTCCTCATTCTTGTTGGACATTTGCCATGAGGATCCCTCTGCATCACCCAATCTTGTGTCCCCCAGCCCTCAAGCTCTCAAATAGAGACCACCATCCTTCCAGCCAGCTGCAGGTAGAGCTCGAGCACGAAAACCAAGACAAGTTCAAAAGACTGCCCCTGGAGATTTTGAAGTTTGCACAGGAAACCATGAAAGGCATGATCAGTGAAGACAGCAATCATGGTTCTGCCCCCTCTTCCCTGGCCTCAGACCCTGGAACCACAAGTCTCTCTCCAGTGAGTAGGTGGAAGGAAACAATTCCAGGAAAAGAGAAAATACTCCTCTGTGATTGTTCCGGCCAGGCTTTCAGACTATGCATGACCATTCAAGCTCCACTGGACTCCCTCTTATTACAAAGATCACCGCCCAGGAACGTCTTCCTGAGAAGCATCCCTTAGCCTAAAGTCCATCCCAAAGGGAGCATTCCAGAAGGATCTCTGCAGAGATCTCTTTGCCCAGGTTCCATATGTTATATGGAAACTGCTGCAGGTTCACTAGTGGAGAGTACATGTATATGGGATTTTTTTTTTCTTTCCAATAGTGAATTCAAAGCAGGAAACTTGCAGTTTCCATGGAACATTTAATGAAGGACAGTGTCTTCTCTGAAGAAAATTGGGTTCAAGTTTTTATTTGACACTCTGGTATGAAGTATTTCAAAGTATAGAAATAGTTTGAGAAATGTATAGCACTATTGAACAGAAACTTTAAGCATTCTTTTTTCTAACTGCCCCCCACCTACCATATCGTTGTGTTAACATGCATATTAAATTGCTTCATCCTTTGCTTTGCAACCACTGGTGGCTTGCATTTGGGCAATATATTTATCAAAGAGGCATCATCATATGTGTTGCTGACAAAGCTTTCTTAGATAGTGTAGTGACTCAAATAAGCTGTTTTTCTTCTTTTGAAAAAAAATCATGCCCAACACTTGAGATACGGCTTGTATAGTTGGCTACATGAGCAAGTTGGCTGCACACTTCCGGGGAATGTGCCCTCCGTGTTGTCTGTTAACACTAAAAGGCTGGGTACTTATTGGTTATTGGGCTGACATGATCAAATAACCACAAAGAGTCTGTTCTGTTGAATAAAAATGGTTAAACTGATGTATGTTGAGTAGAGATTCAATCCTAGTCAACAGGCTCCCCTGTTTATTTTCCTGTCTGACATTATTTAATGGTTCATTTATTTTTAATATGGAGATGAAGATTGAATGTAGACTGCATATAAATGATTTATATTACCTCCATGTATATATACACTCAGCCCTATAAGTGCACACACACACACACACACACAAGTACAGATGTGTGTTTATTAATTGGCAGTGACCCAACCTCATTCACAAGACTTTAAGCCAAATTCATCATTAAATAGATAGAAAAGAAACAGGCAAAATGTCTAGATTACATGGACATTAAAGTGTATTCAAATGCTAAGAAATGTTTGATGGAGCCAGTGATGAAAGTTGAGGTGGATTTAGAATATGAATTTGGCACATATTGTGCAGGATCAAAAATCTGATTTTAAGCATCAGATGCTTAGCTCATTTTAATGTCAGAATATACAAAAAAATGTGGATAATAATAATATGGAAATTTATTAGTATCCTCCATAATTTTTACATAAAGTTTTTTTTGTTTGTTTGCCTGTTTGTTTTTTTCTTGTATGGGCAGGCACCAGGAATCAAACCTGGGTCTCTGGCATGGCAGGCAAGAACTTTGCCTGCTGAGTCACCGGAGTCTGCCCTCCTCCATAATTTTTAAGTCTGACATTTCAATTTTATTATAACTTTAGAAAATCTTTCATTATTTATTTACTATGTACATTCAATTCACTTAATTTTGTGTTAAATTCCTATTTCAGGTGGCATAAAAGAAAAATTATATCGTTATTAAGATTAATCAAAAATATTATTTGAATGTCTTAAGTAGGGAGAATTAAATAAAGGAAAATATGATTTACAGAGTAACACAAGGGACATTGAAGTTAAAGTCCAGAAGTTGACACTCACAGCTTTATTTTACTTCAAAATAAATTTATCTGATTGTAACCTAGTCCAGCAATTTAAAATTCAAAAACCAGTTGTGTCCTGCAAACTGTTTTAAGAACTTAATATTTTTATGAAAATTATTTTCTTTAACATTAAGCAATAACTAGGAATAACAATTAAGTTTTAATCAAAATGAAAATTTAATTCAAACATTAAGAAAGCGGGTTTAATTTTTTCAAAAGTACAGCTGGGGAAATCACATACTCTTTTGAGATTATTATGTTTTGATCTAAAAAGATTTGGGGTATTAATTAGACACTTAATAAAACTTAACTGAAAGAGAAATCTTTTGTAAATCATCCTACTTTTGCACTTTGAAAGAAAGACATTAATCATAAAGAAGCAAGAATGGTCAAAATCAAATGCTGCAATTTATAAACAAAATTACAGACTGTCTGAAATTGCAGACGAATGAACTAAAAATAGCACCCATAGCCAAGCACAAAGGAAGTTCTTATGGAACAGTGTTTCCCATTTTAGAGCTTGACTGAGGTTGAATAACCTTGACAAAAACAAAACTGCTTTGGTAGCTGGATTTCATGATCTTAGTGATTCTAGTCATTTTACAATACATTTGCATTTGGCCTTTACTGTATTCACATTTTTCTATCTGTATAATGACACTTTTTGCAGTTGTGGGGTAGTGTGTAACACTGTCCATTTCACATCATTGAAACTACTACAGGGATACTATCATTTAGTGATATTAATATTACTTGAAATGAACTAAGATAACGAAAAGGGGTCTACATGTTGTGCAGTTTTGTGCCTTTACGTATTTGCCTTGTTCTTTGTTAAGCGTGTGAAATTCCGTACTGTGTTTTTTCTGTAATAGAGAGTAGAGCCATGTATTACATTTTAGACTATGCCCCTCTGAAACTGTTATGCTACCGAGACTGAGTGGTTTGAGCTGTGTATGCCAGTTTTCAAAGTTCTTATGACATGCCCTATGTTTTCGGTTTTGGAAATTTTCATTATCATCATGCATTAATTAATAATCCTGTAATAAAAAGTCATTA
Organism: Myrmecophaga tridactyla; assembly: GCA_004026745.1. Taxonomy (NCBI): domain Eukaryota; kingdom Metazoa; phylum Chordata; class Mammalia; order Pilosa; family Myrmecophagidae; genus Myrmecophaga; species Myrmecophaga tridactyla. The sequence continues at coordinate 42,812 of PVIY010010088.1, read as the reverse complement.
AATACTTCTGAAGAAAGGGCCATCATTTACATTATTTTAAATTTAATGTTGCATTTGTGCCCAGTATTAATATTGTTTTTGATGGATTGAACATTATCACTTTTGCCTTTTAAGAGAAAAGAAAAGATAGGACAAAGTAATTTTATATAAAAATTTTATATAAAACTTGTAATTTTATGTTTTCATCACAAACCCAAAAGAAACGATAAAAATGTCTTAACATACACACACACCAAAAATAAATAAATAAATATAATTGAAATTTTGTCTATTTTTTCTTCCCCTTCTACCAGGTTTGCTTTGTGAATTTCAAGGCTCTATTGTTAGGCACTTACATATCCAGGATTATTATGTCTCTATAGTTAATTGACCTCTTCATCTTTATGCAGTCATTTATTTTTATCCCTTTAATATCTCTTTCTCTAAAGTCTACCTTGTCAGATATTAATTCAGCTGTTATAGCTTTTTATTAGTGTCTGCTTTGTACATCTTTTATTCCATCATTACTTTTAACTTATGTCGTTTATGTTTTGTGGTAGCTAGGTTCAGGTGTCAATGTGGCCAGGTGATGCAACCCCGTTGTTCTGTCGCTGTGGACTTAAATCATCAGCATGTGAAATTCATCTATGGCTGATTACATCTGCAGTTGGCTAAGGGAAGTGCCTTCACAATGAGTGAGGTTTCAGTTAATTAGCTAGGGGCTTAAGAGAGAGAGAGAGATCAGAAGAGAGTGCAGCATACCTCATCTCAGCACTCACAGCTCAGCTAAGACATTTGGAGATGCAGAGAGGAATTGCCCAGGGGAAGGCTGCTGTAACCTAGAAGCAGACATTGCATGCCCCTTCCATATGACAGAGAACATCAGATGAAAGCTACCTGCCTTTCCTCTGAAGTGCTATACATTTTCAACTAAAAAAAAAATCCCCTATTAAATAAAGCTGATCCGTCATTGGTGTGTTGTATTCTGGCAGCTTTGGCAGACTAAAGCATGTTTAAAGTGAGTTTTGTATGCAACATAGTTCTTATTTTTTATACAACCTGAAAATCTCTCCCTCTAATTGGTACGTTTAGACCATTTAAGTTTACCATAATTATTGGTATTACTTGATAAGAGTCTGCCATCTTGCTAGCTATTTTCCCTTTTTATTTTTTAAGCATTTTCTGATTTCTGTTTGATTTAGTATTTTTAATTCCATTTTAAAACTTTTTTTACTATATAGAATAACATATATAAAAAGCAAAGAAATAAGAAAGCAATAGCTTTCAAAGCACACTTCAACAAGTGGCTATAGGACATTTCCAAGAGTTTGTCATGGGCTACCATATGATCCTTCTAACTGCTCCAGAATATAGGAGGCTAGAGGGCTTAAATATTTTTTTTATCATCACAATTGACTTTTTTTCCTTCTTTTTTTGTGAAAAATAACATATAAGAAAAAGCTATACATTCCAAAGCACAGCACCACAATTAGTTGTAGAACGTATTTCAGACTTTGACATGGGTTACAATTTCACAATTTTAGGTTTTTACTTCTAGCTGCTCTAAAATACTGGAGACTAGAAGCAATATCAATTTAATGATTCAGCATTCATATTCATTTGTTAAATCCTATATTCTCTGTATAACTCCACCATCACCTTTATCTTTCCATTTCTCTCTTTAGGGATGTTTGGGCTATGGCCATTCTAAATTTTTTATATTGGAAGGATCTGTCACTAATATGGGGTATGGAGATGGAACTATCTGATGTTCTGGAGAGGCTGGGCTAGGCTTCAGGATTTGTCTGGACCAGGGACCCATCTGGAGGTTGTAGGGTTCTGGAAAGTTACTCCAGTGCCTGCAACCCTTGTGGAATCATATATACTGCCCCAGGTGTTCTTTAGGATTGACCAGAATGGTCCTGGTTGGGGGTTGGCAGGTTATGATAGGTAGCAATGTCTAACTGAAACTTGCGTAAGAGCAACCCCCAGAGGAGCCTCTTGACTCTATTTGAACTCTCTCTGCCACTAATACTTTATTAATTACACTTCTTTTCCCCCTTTTGGTCAGGATGAAGTTGTTGATCCCATGGTGTTAAGTCTGGATTCATCCCTGGCAGTCATCTGTCACATCACCAGGAAGACTTCCCCCCTGGATGTCGTGTCCCACATAGGGGGGAGGACAAGGATTTCACCTGCAAAAGAGAGACTGAGGCCACATCTGAGCAACAACAGAGGTCCTCCAGAAGTAACTCTTAGGCATACCTACAGGAAGTCTAAGCTTCTCTGCTACCCACATAAGCTTCACATGAGTAAGCCTCATGATAGAAGGCATGGCCTATTGGTTTGCGTGTTCCTAAAGTTTGACACAGTATCAGGGGATTCCCTGATGGTAAGGTTTAATAGTTCCATAGTCTTTCTGCTCTCCCTCAGGGGTTTTGCTGCTTTTTAATTATCTGCTTAATATCCTCTAGGATGTATCCAGACATTACAGTAATCTATACAGGATTAAAGGACCTCTTTCTTATTCTGGGCTCCCTGTGTGTCAATTGTTCAAATGAGCTATACAGATAGGTTGAATTAGATTATGCACTGCAGAAGATTTCAGTTCTAGATCAAATAAACTTTTCTTCCATTGGTCTCATAGAGTATGTGTGGTTCTAAAATATAGACACTGTCATCTGTACTCCCATGTTCTGAATTACTTTAACTCCAGCCTGTTCGTCTTTGTTCTTATCTCTAAATATCAGATTATATATATAAAACAACTTTTCAAAATCCAGAAATAATAATCACCACTTGGACTTCATGTGTCTGCTTTAAAGGCTTAAAATCTAGGCCCCTGTTTTCTTATAAGCATTTTCTAAAGGGGACCATACCATTGTTGTTCTTTTGTTTCTGGCTTATTTTGTCTCACCAAATGTCCCACATGTTCATTCACATCCTTGCATGCCTCATGACTTTGTCCCTTTTTTGTAGCAGCACAACCTTCGTTCATAAGTATACACCATCGTTCACCAATCTACTTCTCCATCAGTGCATCCTTCAGCCACCTGCATTCATGGGGCATCATGTAGAAGGCCCAAAGTCCATAGTCCATCTACATTCTCAATTTTAGATAATTTCATTGTTCCCAAGAGAAAGAAAACCAATAAATACACCTTCACCAAATAGGAAATGTAAACTTCCTCTTAACTCTTGTCCCTCTCCCCATTATTTACCTCTGCTGTTGCTATGGTAGTGCTAATGGTTTCCTTTTGAACATAGCTCATAGCATGCAATAGCAGTTTTCCCCCTGCACCCTGGACTTAAACATTCTTTATACAAGAATCGTATCTTTGAAGTAATTCTTGCGAGAACTAATTCATATTTCTAGTGTGAATTTATGATTCCAGTTTATCACCAATTTTTCTATTATTTATACCACTCTTAAGAATTTTATTTAGAGGTGTCCATGGGTTTACAATGTACATATTTAATCCACTGGATTATACATTGAAATAATATTATACAACTTCACATATAGTGTAATATTTAATGGCCTTTGTGTTATAATTTATATGACAAAGTATAAAATTCAATGAGTTTTCATATATTCACAGCATTATGCAACCATCATAACAATCCAATTTTAGAACAATTGAATCACCCTATCCTGCCCTAACTCCCCTAGTTCTAAGCATTTGCCTATTCTAGACATCTTTTATAAATGGAATCATAAACTATATCATCTTTTGTGAGGGGCTTCTTTCACTCAGCATAATATTTTCGAGTATTATCCATGTTTTATTATGTATCAGTACTCCATTCCTTATTGTCATGAAATAATATTCAGTTGCATGCTATACTAGTTTGAAGATGTTATGAGCCCCCAAAAAGGTATGTTCTTTTAATCCACTTCTGTGGGTGCAGAGCTATTGTAAGTGGGAAATCAGTTAAGACCTGCCACAGGATGGATTTTAATCCTTTTATTGTAGTCCTTTATGAGAGGATAAAAGATAGAAGTCCCAGAGACACTGAGATGAAATAGAGAGATGAAATTAAGAGCTCATACAGAAAAGCCGCAGGGAAGCCAAGAGAGGACCCGCAGAAGCTCAGAGAGGAAGCTACTGGAACCAAAAACTGAAAGCAACAAAACTCTGGAGCGAAGGACCAGGGGACACCAGCCATCTGCCTTCCCATGTGACAGAAGTGTCCTGGATGCCAAAAGTCTGTTTTTAGAGTCCAGATATCATACTGTTGATGCCTTGAATTGGACATTTTCATGGCCTAAAAGCTGTAACTTGTAAGTTAGTGAATCCCTATTGTTATAAGCCAGTCTATTGTTGGTATATTTCATTTCAGCAGACTTAGCAAACTGAAACACATGGATATACTACTTTATATTTATCCTTTCATCATTTGGTGGACATCTGGATTATTTCTATATCATTTTTTTCATTCTACATCATTTCTACATCATGAGCTAAGTTTAATAGCATTGCTTTAGCTGGTGGCAGCTGTACCAAATCAAAACAAAGCCATTAGGAACACTACCAACATCTCTGGAGTAATCCAATATGTTTTAATACTTGCAATATAGTTAAACTTTTGACATTCCATAATCAAGCCAAGTTGTAGTACAACTATTCAGAAAGCTTTTATGAATTTCATTAAAAAATCATTTTGTAAATGGCTTCAGCTTTATTAATATCATTGACACATTCCACCCTTCATGCTCTTAAAATAAAAAGTGACCTAAAACTAACCCAAAGTTTTTCTTTCTTTTTTACATACATTAATGATTACTATTGAGGATTACAGGAATTGAAGTTTAATCTTTCACAGTATAGGAGACAGCACTGGAATGACAGCATCAGATTCATTTAGATTCAGCAAATAGAAGGACAAATTCCATCCCACTTGCTTAGAACTCTGGAGAACTATGGAGACTGAAGGATTCCACAAACACTGAATTGAAAAAGAAGAAAAATAGGAGGTAGGAAATTTCCTACTGGGCCTGCTGGCCCACTTTCCTCCTCCTCCATTCCACCCAGCTTGGGAATTGCTCAGAGGTAACAGCCTGGGTCCTTCCCGGTGGAGTCACAGTCTGTAGAACCACTCACAGCAGCAAACTAGAACTCCTACTATATCCAGGCACAAAGACCCAAGTCCACAGAGACCCAGGGTGGAACACAAGCCTCTGAGGCATGCTATAATCAAAAGATCAACCCCCAGGGGTTGAGGGAAGAGAGACCACTCTAGAGAGGCTGGGAACTCAATCCAGTTTATGCTGGTTGGACCGCCTAAATGCACAATGGACGTTTCTAAAGTGATCTGTTTTTCTGGATTGACCATATCTGGCTCCTCAGGGTTGAATACACTAATAGAGAAGAAATCAGAGGCAGAAGAGGTGCACAGAAAAAAAGGGGGGGGGAGGGGTTATACTGAACTGCTGTTTAGACAGGAAGGTCCCAGAACCCCAGAACTGAAAAGTGTAAGGAAAATGGAGCACTGAGTGAGGAGAGAATTCAATCAAATCATAGGAACTGGGGATAAAATTCTACACAAAAACAAATAGAACAGACCAAGATTCCTGGAGAAGGAACGTAAGAAAGGAAGTTTTCTATTAGAGGTGAAACAATTATACAAAAAACGCATCTTAAAAATTATACTGCATATCCAGGATAAGTATCAGATGAACAAGAGCTTATCAGTTAAATATTGGCTATTCTAAAGATCTAGAATAAGTTGGACCAAGCATCCAAGAAAACTCAACATCAAAGAGAGAGAGAGACTAGCCTTCAGAGTTAATTCATCAAGATAATCAGATGCCTAGACATCGACAAAAATTACAAGACGTATTAAGAAACAGGAAGATATGGCTCAGTCAAGGTAACAAATTAGAACTTTACAAGAGACCCAGAAATTGGAACTAATCAAAGAAATTTAAAAATATCTTCAAAATCAATTCAAGTAGATGAAGAAGAATATGGCTAAAGAGATAAAGGATATTAAGAAGATGATGATTGAGTATAAGGATGAATTTGAAAATATAGAAAGAAACATAAGAGAAATTATGAGGATGAAAGGCACAATAGTAGAGATTAAAAATACACTAGAGGCGTACCACAGCAGATATGACCAGGCAGAAGAAAGACTCAGCAAGCTTGAATACAAGACAATCGAAATCATATAGTCAGAAAAACAGTAAGAACTTTTGATGAGGCTACTTCAGTTAAGGTGTGATCCACCTCAGTCAGGATGGGTCTTAGTCCTTTTACTGGAGTCATTTATAAACAGAATGAAGAGAGAGAGATACAGACACAGCCATGTGCCTTGCATGTGGCAGAGGAGCCAAGGATCACTGTAGCCAGTCTTCAGGAAGAAAGCATCACTTTGATGATGCCTTGATATGAACATTTTTTCTCAGCCTCAACATTGTGAACTAGTAAATTCCCACTGTTAAGCCATCCCAATTCATAATATCTGCTTTCAGCAGCCTAGGAAACTAAACCACCACCACAACTCATTTTGGCTACTATTTGCATGAAATCTTTTTCCATTTTCAATCTATTTATGTCTTTGAGTCCAAAGTGAGTCTCCTGCAGCCACAGCCTGCAGCCATAATCCAATCCATCATTGGATTATGTCTTTAATCTGTCTGCAGATTTCTTTCTGCCTTTTGGTTGGAGAGTTTTATCCACTTACCTTTAAAATGATGACTATTGAGGAAGGATTATTTCTGCTATTTCACAATTTGGTTTCTGGATGTCATACCTTTCCGTTTTTTGTTCCTCTTTTCTTGTATTACTTCCTTTTAGTATTTATCTTTTTCTAGTGTGCCATTTGATTCTCTCTTCATTTCCTTTTCTGCATATATTTTTAGATATTTTCTTAGCGATTACTCCAGGGATTACAGTTAATATTCTAAATTTACACTTATCTCACTTAAATTGATTCCAATTTAGCTTCAGTTAAAAGTATTAACTCTGATTCTATCTAGCTCTGGACTTCCCCCTTTATGTTGTTATTGTAACAGATTATATTACTCACACGTTGATATATAATTATTGTGCACATATTGATGTATAATTATGGTTTTATGCCTTTGTATGTTATATCATATAGGAAACGAAAGGAAGAGCTACAACCTAAAACTACTATTACACTGGTATTTATGTTTACCTATGTAGTTACCTGTGCCAAAGATCTTTATTTCTTTCTATGGCTTTAAATTATCACTGAGTGTCCTTTTTCTCAGACTGAAGGCATTTCTTGTAGCACAGGTATACTAGTTACAAAATCTCTGAGTTTTCATTTATCTGAGACTGTTTTAATTTCTTTTTCACATTGGAAGGGTATTATTATTAGACAGAATTTTTATTTGATAGATTTTTTTTTCTTTCAGCCCTTTAAATAAATCACCCATTACTTTCTGGATTCAATTATTTCTGATGATAAACTGACTGTTAATCTTATTGAAGACCGCTTGTGTGTGATGAGTCACTTTTCTCTTGTTGTTGTCAACAATCTGTGTATGATGTGTCTCTGCATGTTATGTCTGAGTTTATTTTGCTTCGGTTTGTTGAGCTTCTTGGATGTTTAGATATTTCATCAAATTTGGGAACTTTTTGGCCACTATTTCTTCAAATATATTTTCCATTTCTTTCTCTTCTTCTTTTCCTTCTGGAAATCCCATAATGCATATGCTGGTACACTTGATGGTGTCTGAAGGGTCCCTAAACTCCATTAATTTTTCTTCATTCTTTTTTCTCTCTGCTCTTCAGACTGGTAATTTCAATTGCCCTATTTTCAAGTTCACTGATTCTTTCTTCTCTCTGCTCAAATATGCTATTGAATATCTTGCTGGTGCATTTTTCATATTTGTAATTGCAGTTTTCAATTTCAGAATTTCTATTTGGTTCCCTTTTAAGATTTCTACTTATTTACTGATATTTTCTACTTATTTATACACTATTTTCCTTGTTTCATTTGCTTCTTTGTCCTTGGTTTCATTCAGCTCTTGGAGGATATTTAAGACTGCAATTTTAAAGGTGTTATAGTAAGTCCAATGTCTAGGCTACCACAGACATCTTCTTGATACCTTTTTATCCTATGAATGAGCTATACTTTTCATTTATTTGTATGCTTTTTAATTTTTATTGAACTGGACACTTTGGATACTTACTGATTTGGTAACTTTGGAAACCAGGTTTACCCACTTCTCTAAGGACTGCTCATGTTGCTTATGTGTTCTTTTTCTCTGTCTAGTGACTTTTATAAACTACTTTTTCTTTTTGGCATAGGTAGGGTGCAGTAATTGAACCCGGGTCTCTGGCATGGCAGATGAGAATTCTGCCCCTGAGCCACCATTGCACCGCCCTATAAACTACTTTTGGGGTGGGCCACAGTGGCTCAGCAGGCAGAATGTCTGCCTGCCACACCGGAAACCCGGGCTCAATTTCTAGTGCCTGCCCATGCAAAAATGAAAAAGTTAAACTACTTTTGCAAGTACTATGTTCCTTGTCATGTGTAGTCATTGAAGTCTTTTCCATTGTCTTAGCAGTTAGACAGTGGCCTGACAGACATTTCTTTGTTTGGATCCAATAATAAAAGAAAAAAAAAAAAAAGGAAAGAAAAAGGTATTATGTCTCTTTAAATTCCACCAACAGACACTGCTAGGGAAGCCACTTTAGCTGAGTGGGCTGAAACAAGGCCAGTCCCTGCACTAATTCCTCAGTGTACCACCAGGCACATCAAACCATTCAACCCTGACTCTTGGAGGGCAAGGTCCTTATTTCCCAGCACGGCGCCAGCAAGCCACACCAGGAACAGGAGCCACCTTCCTCATAGCTGCCTGCTGTGGGAATAGGGACTGGGGGATATTAGCTGCTGTGCCAAAGGCCATAGGTAGACAGAAACTTTACATCAGACCTCTCAAGGAAGTAAAGATGCTACCAAAGGTCGATGCACTTTCTCTCACAAAGCCCTGGAGGCAGAAGAGGTGCCAGGCAGCCCAGGGCTGCAGGTAGTGAATACCTGCGTGGCCATTCTTAGTGAACGCAACGGGTCTTGGAGGTCATCATGCCTTCTCCAGGGGGTGGCCTGGGGGTCAGGGAGAGGGCTTATGGGGTCTGAGTATTTTATGCACATATAAATTATTTTGTTTCATTTAGAAATCCTTTAATATTCTGATAGCTTTAGCTGTGAACAAAGCATGACAGTATCACAGAGTGAGTCAGGTGTCTTCTGGGCCCTGTCCTCCTCTGCCTCTGCCATCTCTTGTCCAAGGACTCCCCCACAGTGAGGCCAGACTACTCAGTGTTCTGCGACTTGACCTCCTCCTTCCAGTCTGCACAGCTCTTCCCCAGCACACAGAGAGCACTCTGCCGATGGCAGTCTTGGCCCTTGTCACGCAGGTGGGCGCTGTACCCAGGCTCCCCAGAATGCTTCTGTCCAGGCGTCAGGAGCCTCTCTGCAGCCTCAGCCCTGACCAGGGTCCCTCTAGACAGTCTCGGGTCTCCCCTCTCATGGCTGAGAGGAGGGGGGCTTCTGACTGTCTACAGTTGCTGGAGAATTCTGAGTCACTGCCTGGGAGACCTTAAACAGTCGGCCTCTTGGCAACGTTCCCTCCTCCTGCTCAGCAGGATTCAGACCCCGAGTCTCCCCCACGTTGACCACTGCACCACTGCCAGTGTCACCTGCTGAGGGACAGCACACATGGAGTCCTTCCCATCTCCTTTCTTGTGTGCTGGTGCAAGCCACCTCTGGAAGAGTCGCTGGCTGAGACTTCACCACTGTTTAGCACCTTTGATGCTTTCTCAGGGTGATTGCTCAGGCTTGCCTTCCAGAGAGTCTTCCACAGACTGTATTATGAAACCTCAAGGCCTTTACAAGAATGCTTTACCCTTTTTCTCACTTGCATCTCCGCCGCCCAAGGGGGTGGGGAGATGGGCGTGGGCACTGATATCCCCTGTGTGCTGGCAGTACATGTATCTCTTCCCGGTTATCAGGTTGCGTCAAGCTTCTAGACATCCTCTTGGGAAGATTTCTGAGATCCCCTATTTTTGAGAATGGGCCAATACATTCATCCCTCGATAATATTTGATGAGGAAATAGAGGCTTCTTCTCAGGGTCTAAAAACTCCAGCAATTCTGTATGCGCTGCGGCCTGCTGACAAACGTGAAGACACACAGCTTGCACAGCCTGGCGATCCTTTTTAGGAACTCCTAACAGGGAGGACGCAGAGGGTGGGCAGCGTGGGCTCCCCCGTCCCAGGCGGAAATGAAACACCCCTTTGTTGGACATCTGCGGGCAGCGCCGCTCCGTCGTGTGGATCAGAGCCTGGGCCAGGTCTACCTTGAACACGAACTTTCAGCTGGGCTTTCTGCGGGCCTTCCCTTCCTAGCCTTGGAGTCTGCTCGCAGCTCACCTTGATTCCGGCACGCTGGGCACTGTCCACACCGCGGCGGTCGACAGGGGCGCGTGCGGTGCGCGGTTCTGGCTTCCTAGACCCTTTGAGTCCTGAAGGCATTCAGGGTCCAAGCCTTTCATAAGCAGTGGGGGGCTACATTCCCCCAGCCTCACCAGGACAGCTCCCTGGAGGCCACCCCAGGTTGGGTTGTGCGCACAGCTCCCGCACCACGCCGGCGCGCTCCGACTGCGCCCTGTGCGCTGCTAGAGGGTCGGAGCCGAGAGGGCTACGTGGAGGGCTGCGCAGAGGCGGCAGTCCCTGGTCATGACCGAGCCGTTGCGCACCGCCACGCCCGGTGCCACCTTCCACTTCGGCCGGGCCACCGAACCTCGGTCACTGCCGCCACCAGGGCGCCCCCCACCCCCGGCAGGCGCCGTCGTCCGCGAGCAGCTCAGGCCTGGGTGCCGAGCGCCAGCTGGGTTGCTCTGCCAACACACGCGCCATGGGTGGGCGGGGCAGGCTGAAGGGCCTTAAGGCTCTGGCGACTGCGGACCGAGGTCCCGATGGAGGCGGAGGGCGGGAGCCGCGGGCTGGGGAGGCGGCGGGGGTGGCGCAGTCCGCAATTCCCGCGCTGCGAGAGGGGCCTCCACCCGCCGGCCGGGTCTGCGACCACCGGTGCTGATCTTTTAAGGATAGAGGTTACTCTGGAACCCAGAAAAGTAGAGCTGGAAAATGAAATAGGGGAGGATGGAAAATTAATAAAAGTTTGGTGATTAGTCCATATGTCTTACGGAGATTTAGAAAACCTGAATAAAACTATAATCATTAAACAATTAAATTTATTACTTAAAAATATACCCACAACAAAGAATAAGGTGACACTTTTGACGTAAATTAAATTATTAGTTAAAAAATGTATCCACACCAAACGAAAAGTCATATAAACCTCTTAAGGCAGTTTGAAAAACTCTTCACGGAAGGGGTTAGGAAATGGAGAAGGAAAAATTGGGGGGGAAATTCTTGAGTGTTTAGGAGGGACTGGGAAGGCGAAATATTTATTTAAATCCTGTTGCAGAATATATTAGAGTTTAAAAATATGACTTTTTTTCCCACATTCACTACCTTATTTGATTGTTTTAACTTTTCATCTGAGAAAAGTGGCATTTTCACGTTAAAATGGAAAATCAAACACTCAATTAGTTGGCCAATACCACAGAACCGGCTGGAAGAGTGGCAGTCTACTCAGAGGGTCCAGCGGCTTCTGCCTCCATGAGGACCCTCAAGAATATAGGTCACACAGTAATAGGAGGTAGCTCCCTAAGTTTACACCCAAAGCACAAGCAACCAAGGAAAAAATAGATAAGTGACAACTCCTCAAAATCAAATTCTTCTGTACCTCTAAACACTGCCAAAAAGGTGAAGAGGCAACCAACTCAATGGTAGAAAATATTTGGAAATCACATATTGGACAAAGGTTTGATATCCAGTAGACATGAAGAAATCATACAACTCAACAACAAAAGAACAAACAAGCCAATTATAAAATGGACTAAAGATATGATAGGCATTTTTTCTGAAGAACAAATACAGTGGCTCAAAAGCACAGAAGAGATGCTCATTTTCATTAGCTATAAGGGAAATGAAGATCAGGACTACAATCAGATACCACATCAAACGTATAAGAATGGCTGCTATTAAACAAACAGGAAACAACAAATGTTGGAGAGGATGTGGAGAAATTGGGACACTTATGCACTGCTGGTGGGAATGTATAATGGTACAGTCACAATGGAAGACAGTCTGGCGGTTCCTTAGGAAACTAAATGTTGAATTGCCTTATGACTCAGCAACAGCACTACTTGGTATATACCCAGAAGAGCTGAAAGCAACAACACAAACAGACATTTGCACACCGACGTTCATAGCAGCATTATTCACTATAGCCAAAAGATGAAAACAACCCAAATGACCATCAACAAATGAATGGATTCACAAAATGTGATGTATACATATGTTGAAATATTATGTATCCGTAAGACGCAATGACATCCTGACGCACGTGACAAGATGGATAAGCCTTGAGGACATAATGCTGAGTGAAATAAGCCAGACACAAAAGGACAGATATTGTATGACTCCACTTTTATGACTTTGGTAAAGGTGTTTGAAGGATGCACCGACTGAAAAGTAGATTGGCGAACGATGGTGTATACATATGATAGAATATTGTGCTGCTACAAAAAGGGACAAAGTTGTGAGACATGCAACAATGTGAATGAACCTGTGGGACATTATTGAGGCAAAATAAGCCAGAAATGAAAGGATAGTTATTGTATGGTCTCCTTTAGAAAATGCTTATAAGAAACAGGCTCCTAGATTGTGCATTCTTACAGCAGACACATTGAGTACGGAGTGGTGATTATTATTTCTGGATTTTGAGAGGATGTTTTATGTATCTATAACCTGGTATTTAGAGATAAGTATGGAATTAAGTTAGAATTAAGGTAATTCAGAACACAGGGGCAAGGAAAACATTGCTTATATATTTTTAATTACACCTACTCTTTGAGACCAAAGGAAGAAAGTATTATTTTGTCTGGAACCTGAATTTTCTTAGTACACACTCTAACTCAACCTGTCTGGATAACTCATTTGAACAATTGAAATACTGGGAACCCAGAATAAGAATGAGGGCCTTTAATTCTGTATGGCTTAATATAATGCCTGGATACATCCTAGAATACATTAAACAAAAAGCAAAAAATATATACTGGCAAAGTCCCTTGAGGGATGGGAGAAAAAATATGGAACTATTAAACTTTACCATCAGGAAATCCCCTGATACTGTGCCAATCATTGGGGGCACCCAAATCAATAGGCCAAGTCCTCGAGCTTGGGGTTTACTCTTGTGAAGCTTATATAATTATGCCTAAGATTTACTTCTGGCGGACCTCTTATATTGCTCAGATGTGACCTCTCTCTCTCTAAGCCCAATTGTGTAAGTGAAATCATTGCTCTGCCCCCTACGTGGGACATGACATCCAGGGGTGAAATTCTCCCTGGCAGCATGGGAGATGACTCCTGGGGATGAGTCTAGCCCTGAATACCATGGGATCAGCAATGCCATACTGACCAAAACGTGGAAAAGAAGTGTAACTGATAAAATATCGGTGGCTGAGAGAGTTCAGAAAGAGTCGAGAGGCTACTCTGATGGTTGCTATTATGCAAGCTTCAGTTAGACATTGCTACCTATCATAACCTGCCAAACCACAACTTAAACCATTCCAGCCAATCCTAAAGAACATCTAGGGCAATATATAAGATTTTACAAAGGTTCCATGCACTAGGGTAACTTTCCAGAAACCTACAACCTCCAGATGGTCCATGGAACAGGTATGTCCTGAAACCTAGAGGGCCAGCCTCTCCAGAACATCAGCTAGTTCCATCTCCCTACCTCATATTATTGGCAGCCAACATGAAAAAGTTAGAACGGCTATCACCCAAATACTCCTAAAGAGTGGGATGAAAGATCAAAAGTGATGGTAAAGTTATACAGAGAAGGTAGGGTTTAACAAATGAATATGATTGCTGAATCGTATTTCTTTTAGTCTCCAGTATCTTAGAGCAGCTAGAAGTAAAAACCTAAAATTGTGGAACTGCAATCCATACCAAACTATGAAATCTGTTCTACAACTAATTGTTGTGCTGTGCTTTAAAATTATTGCTTTTTTGTATATATGTTATTTTTCACAAATAAGAAAAAAAGTTGATTGTGATGATAAAAAAAATATTTATTCCTTCTAGCCTCCTGTATTCTGGAGCAGCTAGAAGGAAAAATCTGAGATGATGGTATGGTAGCCCATGACAAACTCTGGGATCTGTCCTGTAACTACTTGTTGAAGAGTGCTTTGAAAACTACTGCCTTTTTCTTTCTTTGCTTTGTGTATGTGTTAAACTATATAATAAAAAAGTTAAAAAAAAAAAGCATATATGTCACAGGAGAGGGATCTTTTGGGATTTAATGTTCTCCCACAGGTTCCATCGAAGTGCTAAGTCCCCTGAGTGGCTGGGTGTAAATGTACTGTAATTGAGAGATATGGGGAATGAGAGTTCTCTCCCAACTCTAGACTCTGAGCAGTGGCTGGGTGACCAGAGTTGAGCCTTGGTAGAGCCCTCATCACCTTTAAGCCCGAGGTAGGTATTTTGTCAGACCAGCAGTTTTCTCCACATGCTCTTTTCTAGTCTGAGCACTGGAAAGAGACCAAGAGTATTCAGAAAGAGGGAGAGGTATTGAATAACAAGGGGCCACAGGACACTCATTTGGTACACAGAAATTATTTTCTTAGACAGATAATCTGCATTCTGCAATGTTATCATGAAGATTCTGGACTCAGAATTAGAAAATTTACTGTGCTTTTAACTAATGATTGATCTTAAGCAAATCATTTCCCCTCACTGGATACCAGTTTCCTCTTCAGTAAAATGAATGAGATGATCTCACCCCTTCCCAACCACTAGTTCTGTGACCCTCTTCCTAAATAATTAGGAGCTATAGATAATGAAACTGTGGGAACTGGAGAATTCAAGGGATTTTCTCGAAAAGGCTCTCTGGAATGATGAGAATAAAATATGGTTGTAAAGAACTGAAGTAAGGTGAATGGTAATTTGTGCCTGCCGTAGATTTTATTACAAACCCGAGTCCAATATCAGGAGATTGAGGGGAAGAGATGCGTAACCAGCCGTTCAGCTAAGTAACTTAGCATCATCATCATCTTCATTAGCCACCACAGCTATGACTTCCCAGGCATTGCACTAAGCACTTTGGGAAGTAGAATATGGTATGAAGTTTCTTTCTTAATTTCAAAATGTTCACAGAGAATTGTTTTGAGGTGGCACAACATGGATGTTTGAAAAATAATTGCAGTGCGTGATAGGGTATAATTGGAGGAACAGTGAAGTACTCCTGGAAATTTAGAGGTAGGAAAGACCAGTGTTCATCTTGGATGGTCAGGGAAAGATAGTGAGAGATTTGACCCAGAAAATGATTTAGGTGTTCATAGACTGACGTAAGATAAAGCGCATTTCTCACGATGGTGCACTTCAGACAAAGGAATAAAGATCAAATGTGGAGCCCCATTTGGTTAACAGTGAATTCTCTATGATGATGATGAAAATAATGTTTAAAAGGCATGAATCTGGCCCAGAGGCAGGAGATCCTAGATGGAGGTCTTTGCAATGCGTAGTTCCACAGATCAAAACTAGGACTAATGGGTAAAAAACAGATTTCAGAAAGGAAGATTTTTATCCAACCGAAGCATTTCAACAATGGAGAGGGACAGGGAGCTGCTGGCATTGTCAGCTGGCTGTCTACCTATAGGAGCCCTGTGGCATGAATTCCTTTATGGGTGAGCAGATTAGCTTTGATTGGTGTGAATCAAAACAAGAAAGGTAAGGATGACATAAAGTTTTGTGCAAACTCGTTCTTTTTATTCTATTATTTCAGCTTTACTTCTTTGGTGTGGTGTTAAAAGGTCTTTTATTTTTATGAATTGGTGGTAATATTTGATGTGTTTAAAATATGCTTAATGATTCACTAAAATCCAAAATTACGTGAGTCACTGAAATAAATAGTTCCTAATGGTCCTTCCAACATTGTTTCAGTATTTTCTGGTTCTGGAAACTGGATTCTAATAGTAATTTAAAACGGTAAAAGAAAGTGAAATAATAAAGAATATCAGGGGGAACAATCAGCATTTTTGCTATACTGAGTACAGTGTGAAGTACAGTGTGAAGAGGGGAGTGCAAGAACTCTGAGAACTGATAACTGAGGAATTAAAAGAGTGTGAGGTTGCTAGTTTTTGATGGGAAATAATATTTTATATAGTAATGATGACCTTGATTTCTCAGAGCATTCAGGGAATGAACACAAGTAGATCATCAATGAGTGATGAAGCAATGCATGGCTTGTGAATAAGTCTGCTGAGTTGTCTGGAATCCTTGCTAAGGTACTGGTTTTCAGTGTTCTGCCTTGAGGCCAGCATGCCACCCTCACCCTGCTCTGCAGGATGTGCCAGTTTAGTTAAGGGTCCTAGACAAGATTGGGAGGGCAGATATGGAGAGGAGAAACTCCAGGAATGGGATTTATGTTTACATTTTGAGGAAAAGAAATATTTTTAAAACTCTAGGAAAAAGGGGTTTGAGAAGGAGGCAGTAGGCAAAGTAGGACAGTGGATAGATGTGGATTTGAAGTGAAGAACTAAGTCAAAGGGTAAACTTTTTATATTGAAAATATCAAAAAGCAAGGTCATCCATATAATGGTTCTGTCCAGGAGAAGTCCTCTGGCATTGTAACCCTTAATTTCAGGTGTCAAATTGGCTTGGTTATAGTGTCCAGTTTGGTCAAGCAAGCACTGTCTTGATTGATACTGGAGGGTATTTTGTGGATTTAAATCATTAGTCGGTGGACCGCATGTATGGCTGATTCTGTCTACAATTAACAAAGGAGACTGCCTTCATCAGTGAGAGGAATTTCCTTGTCCAATCAACTGGAGGGAGAATTGAGGATTTCCGCATGGAGAAAGAATTTCTATCTGTACTTGAGCCTGCCAGCTTCTTCTGGGGAATTCATCATCACTTTCATCGGGGTTCCAACTTGCAGCTTCTTCTGGAGAATTCAACATCACCATTGAGTTCCCAATTTGTGGCTTGCCCTATGGAATTTGGATGTGCCAATCTCCATGGTCACATGTGCCAATTCCTATAATAAATCTCTCTTTCTCTCTCTTATTCTCTCCCCATATATATATATATTTCTCCTGTTGGTTTGGTTTTGTTCATCTGGACAACTCTGACTAATGCAGGCATCTTCGGAGAGAAACATCCTATTTTAAGTCTCAGAATGAGAAAGGCTTTGGTATGAAGGGTGGGTTTTTTTCCTGGATTTAGAAGAAACCCATCCTTTACTTTGCTAGGGAAAAGCAAAGTAAAGGATGAGAATGAGGGACCTTAGAGAGGTGAGGAGTGATAAGAACCCTGAAAGGCAGACAGAGGAGCCTCAGTGTCTTCCATTCTTCTTTGTCTTAACACAGTTTCTCCCTTTTTTTTTCATTTTTCCACCTAGAAAATTCTCAATCTTCCTTCATTTCTAGATTAAAAAAAAAATTCACCTTTGTGTTGAGACCCTCCTTATCTCTGTGCCAGGCTGTAGCTCATTTATTGCTCTTTTAACATTTATCACATATGTGAATTAGCATTTATTTACTGAATTTGCTTATTCATTTTACAAGTATTTATTGAGCTATCACCCTGTAATATTACAGTGTCTTTTACCTTAGACACTGCTCTAGGCATTTGAGATACACCAATGAAAAAAATGGACAAAATTTCCTGCCCTCATGAAACTACAATTCCTGCATAGGAGAGAAACAATAAATAATAGGAGGAAAAAAAGTGACATGTATAGTATGTTAGAAGATGATAAGTACTGTGGGAAAAAACTGTAGAGTAGGGAAAGGTGGCAGTAATACAGGATATGGATGTAGGTCAGGGGCAGACTTCAGGATTACGTAGGGCCCATGTAGGGCTTGTTAAGATCATGAGATTTGCTCAAAAACATAAAATAAATGCAGACCTATCTAAGTGGATACTTGGTGAAAGCGCACTCTAGGTAGAGGAGACAGCAACAGCAAAGTCTCTAAGACAAACATGTACTTAGCATGTTGAAGGTACAGAAAGGAAGCCAGTGTGTCTGGAGGGAAGAGGAGTTAAGGGAGAGTAGTAGAAGAGGAGTCACAGGGTGGGGAGAAGATCGCAAAGAGCCTTGTAGGTTTAATTCTGAATGAAATAGGAATTTTCTAAACAGATTTGAGTAGAAGAGAAACAGGATCTGATTTCCAACTTTAAAAAGGTCACTCTAGTTGTTGTGTTGTGACTAGGTTTTAGGGAACAGGGATAGGAGCAGAAAGATCTGAAGTTTATTGCAATAACCTAGGGGAGAGAAGAGAGTGGCTCTAACCAACATGGCAAAAAATAGATTCTGGATATGTGACAGACAGATAGAAGTAATGATGAATCTGAGGATTTTGGACCAGGGGCTGAAATGTTGAAATTGTCATAATCTGAAATGGGGAAGACTGTGAGTGAAGTCCACAGAAGTTCAGTTTGAGGCAGCTATTAGATAACCAAGTGAAGAAGTGAGGATGGATTAAATATATGACTCTGTAATTGGGAAGAAAAAATGATAGCTGAAAATTGATTCTGAATCAAAGCCATGGCCTGGGCGATGTCCCCAAAGGAGTCAATACGGATAGAAAAGAGAAGACTAAAGACTAAACTCTGGGCTTGATGACATTTAAAAAGAAAAGAGAAGGGTATAAAAAGGAGTGACCAGGGAGGTAAGAATAAAACCAGAAGTATAGTGCTCTAGAAACCAAGTGAAGAAGTTGTGTCTGTAGGGAGGGATAGATTAACTCTCTCAAGTATTGCTGGTAATTAAGATATGCTGAAGGGTGAGAAATGACCACCGCAGATCTATGAGGAGGAAAGTTTTGACGGAGTATTAGTGGTGAAAGTCTAATTAGAAATGGTCTTGTCTTACCTAGTTAGAAATTCCTCCATGAGGAACTTGAATGAATATAGGAAACTCTTCTAAAGAGTATTTCTTGTGGGGAGATGAAGAAAAAGGAGCAATGACTATGGAAAAAGTAGATCAAGAGAAAAAAAAATGGGGCTTGTTGTTTGTTTGTTTAGTAGATGAAGATAATAGCATGCTTCTGTGCTGATGGAATGTCCCAGTAAAGAGTAGCACAGTAATTAGTTACCTTTCTATTTTCTCTATTGCAGTATTAGCTTCTTAACATCAGAAGCCATATCTTATGTATCTATTTAGGTCATTTTCAAAGTATAATGCCTAAAATAAAGAAAAATACGCCATAAATTTCTGTTACATTGACTTTGACAGTGAAATATATACATTATACACCATCTGAGGAAGCAATAAGTAAGAGAAGTGTGTTTGAGATTGTGGAAAGGGGAAAGTGGCAGGGATTATTGAGGAAGTGATCACTGTTTGGAGTAGAATGCAGAGACATAGATTTGCCTCCTGCCTTCCTATGGCTTTTTTATTTACCCAAATCCCCTTAACCCTGATGGGGATTCTCACCAGTGTTCAAAATGGGTCTAGACTCTGATCTATGTGACCATGGAAGATGTTAATTAGACCTAAGCTCCCGCAAAAGAAATGGGATCAAGCAGGGGCTGAAGGAATTGATTCTTTGATAGTAGAACACTGAAGAAAAAAATAAATTGAAATTAAAATCAGAAAATTTTATTTTAATTATATATCATTGACCCAGTACACTAGCAATATTTATTGATTTAATTGATCATTTATACCTTAGACAGGAATAAGTGTGAATGATAATACATACCTTTGATGAAGAAGACTTAAAATTCTAAAGCCTATATGGAGTCCACTAAGGGAGACAATTGGGTTACAGAATGAATTTTGTAGGCCAAAAATGGGTGGATATTCTGAAGGATGCTGTTGAGGGGGAAATGAAGTATTGACCTCTCAGTGTATTTACTAAGAGATCCTTATTGTGGAAGTTGTGGGGGAGGGGTTGGTGGCAAAAGTACTCTGAGGGTTACCTCCTTGTTTGGACTTCTGTAGTTCAATTCCCTTCCTCATTTTTCCATATTTCACACTTTAGGGACATGAACAGTGAGCAATGGACCCTGGAAACTGGAGCAAGGTTACAGAGTTCATCATCTTGGGCTTCCCCCATCTCCAGGGAGTCCAGACTTATCTCTTTCTCTTGCTACTTCTCATTTACCTCACTACTATACTAGGAAACTTACTGATATTCCTGGTGGTCCTCCTGGATTCCCAGCTCCAAACACCCATGTACCACTTTGTCAGCATTCTCTCTGTTTTGGAGATTGGTTATACGGCTGTCACCGTTCCCAAGATGCTGGCCAACTTGCTCAGTGAGAAGAAGACCATATCTTTCTCTGGATGCCTCCTACAAATCTACTTCTTTCATTCCCTGGGGGCTACTGAGTGCTATCTCCTCACCGCCATGGCTTATGACAGGTACTTAGCCATCTCCCGGCCCCTCCACTATCCCATGCTCATGACCCCAGACCTCTGTGCCAAGATTGCTTCTGGATGTTGGCTGGGAGGCTTGGCCGGACCAGTGGCTGAAATTTCCTTGCTCTCACGCCTCCCTTTCTGTGGTCCCAATCACATCCAGCACATCTTTTGTGATTTCCCTCCTGTGCTGAGCTTAGCCTGTACTGACACCTCCATCAATGTCATGGTGGACTTTGTTATCAACTCCTGCAAAATCCTGGCCACCTTCCTCCTGATCCTCACCTCCTATGTGCACATCGCCCGCGCTGTGCTCAGGATTCCCTCGGCTGCCGGCAAGCAGAAGGCCTTCTCCACGTGTGCCTCCCACCTCGCCGTGGTCCTCCTCTTCTACGGGAGCATCCTCTTCATGTATGTGCGACTGAAGAAGAGCTACTCGCTGGACTACGACCGGGCCCTGGCAGTGGTGTACTCGGTGCTTACGCCCCTCCTCAACCCCTTCATCTACAGCCTGCGCAACAAGGATATCAAGGAGGCTGTGTGGAGGCAGCTGAAGAGAATCAGGACACTGTGCTGAAGGTCGGCAGTTAGATTGTGGGTCTGAAAATGTGGAGGCCCCAAGGATTATCAGTGATTAGAGATGAGGAATCAAGCATTCAGTGCTTTTCTACAGGAGATACTGGAGCTGAAGGGAGTGTAGCCAGGCTTTCATGTGTTCCTGGAGGCCGCAATACTCAGCTGAAGCCCCAGGACCCTCGTCCCCCTGGCCCATGCTGTTGGATATACCTAGTGTCAGTAGAATGTATATTTGATCCAGAGAAGAAATGAGCCTGCAGCTTTTAGACCAAGCACTAGAAAATCCACATTTTTTTCTCCAGCTACGTCATACACTGAAGTGTTTTTTTAAGTCTCAAGCATTTGTGTGCAATAATTAGGATTTTTGTCAAGTCTATGTATAATCTGTAATAATGCATCAGTCTTCAAATTACTCGATTTAGCATAAATACATTTAGGCATGTCCTAAATGATAATACTTATGAACTAAATGCATAGTGTTTAGAGGAAAAAGTAAGTGATTTTTCATCTATCACATATAATCTTTCTTGTGTTTCAATCATTTTTGTTTTTCACCAGAAAACACTGGTTCAGTAGAGAAAAACATTTTTTTTTTTAAATCAGATATATCTGGGTTTAAATCCCAGTACAGCCAGGCATTTATTAATTCCATAACTTCAGAAAAATAGCAATTGTCAAAACTATGTGGAGCAAGTTAGAGACTCTGGATAAGAAAACAGCCTTCAGAGGCCCAGGCTAAGTACCTTTAATCCTTAAACAGTCCAGGGAAAGGAAGCAAAAATATAAAGACATATACATACAAATAAATAGATACTAGCTAGGTTATGCATTTGGAAGCAGGCAATAGTAGCCGGGAGGTTGGCTTCTGAAGGGTTTCAGGACAGGTGGGAAAAGTGGGTGTTAAGATAGGTTAAGCTGCTGATGAATATTTGCTTTAAAAAAAGTCTGCTGCGGTCCACTGCCTAGAGTTTTAAGGAAACTGTAAGCCTAGGAGGTGGATGGATATAGTCTCACCAGGATCCAGTGAGGTGCCTATTGGCTTGTTGACTGCCTTATTATCAATATCTCCAAAGGCAGAAGCCTTTAATCATCATTTTTAGATTTGGTTCTGGCCTAGAGGATATAGGGGACTAAATAGAGACAATGAAAAAACCGCTTGAAAGAGGGAGGTAAGGAGAGACAGACATGCAGCAAAAGAGATAATAAAAGCAAACAAAACAAAGAATCTCAAACTCTCCATATTAAAATTTTAAAACAAATGAAGAAGTTTAATGATTTGAAAGATGTTTGGCGAAGCCATAAATTTATTTCAGATGCAATTAACTTTAAGAAATAGTTTGATGGGCTTTAAAACGCTGAAAAGCAGAAATGATATAAAAACAGTCATTGAAAATAATGAAAATCTGTGAATCAAAATTAGGTAGGAATGGTCATTTGAAACTAAAACAGAAATCTTGGAATGAAAAGAAATCACTCAAAAGCAAAGATAAAGGAGAATATATACAAATTGGGAGATTGTCAAAAGGAATTCACTCAGAGCAAAAAAAGAAAGGCAAAGCAATTTAAAATCATGAAATAGCATATAAAAGTCAAGGAAGGAGTGAGCCACAGTGGCTCAGCAGGCAGAATTCTCGCCTGCCATGCCAGAGACCTGGGTTTGATTCCCGGTACCTGCCCATGTTAAAAACAAAACAAAATAAACAAACAAAGAAATTTACATATATGTTTAAAAAAAGTTAAGCCTAACAAGGAAGCTCTCTGTGAACTGACATTAAATTATCTCCAAGATATATTGTTAAGTGAGAAAAGCAAAGTATAGAACAATGATTCTATTATACCACCTTTTATATAAAAATGAAAGAATGTAAATATATTTTTGTAAGTATACTTATGAATATTTAAATGTACTTTGAACATAAATGTGCAAATACTTACATAAATATAGAGAACTAAATTCCCCTAAATAAATATGATTAGCTATAAAAAGAGAGAGGAAATAAGGTGCTGTAGACATTGTGGAAACAAGATTTCTATCAATACTATGTGAATATATTTTTCAATTTGGAGTCGAATAAATATTTTAAAAATCCCAAAAGTAAATTAAATCTAAAATAAAAATATCTAAATTTGGATTATAACACACTGACACAAATGAACTTTACTATATATCAAGTTAGTAATATAGGAAAATAAGTAAAATACTTCACAGAATTTTAAAAACAATATTTTGAACATATGTATTGGCATGTATTCTAAGGGAAAAAGAAAATCATAAACTTCCTTTAGTTTTCTAATTGTTAGAAGTTGCAGTATTTTCATTTTAAAAACAATTTCATTTGTATTTTACTGTAAGCAGTTGTGTTAACAATGTTAAGAATAAGATTTTTCAGGGAAGAGGAAAAAGAGATACAAGTATAAAATCAAATATATCAGGTGAAGTTCAATAATGTAAAATTTGAATTTGAATATAAATGGCTATATAATTTGGGGTTGGAGAAGTATTTTCTTCTTCTGTTCACTGGAAAAAACCTAGAAGTAATGACAACTCAGTAGTAATAAGCATCCATTAGGTCCAGACTTTAGTCTCTAAATACCATTCTCCACCAAATGGAATGAGGGCTCCTTGGTGAAGTGTCTATTTCAAGATATATCAGAAGAAATATATGATAAAAATTTAGGAATTCTTATGCATTAGAGACAATAAAATCACCAGAAATAAACAGGGCAAAGTTAAAAGAACATAGGATACAAACTGGGGGACTCCGCAATGGCCAAAGGAAAGTTTAAATATAAAAATATAATGACTTAATTGATCAATGCACTTTGAATATATAAAATTCCATGAATTCAAAATGGCATACTAAAGAAAGAAAGGATGAAAACCAAAGTAAAAGTCTACTCATCTGTAAACCATTGAGAGTAGACAGTATACAAACTCCTTACTCAGAATATTGGTAATTAAAGAGAAAGAATTAGATACTAATTATGCATTTAATGTAGGAACTATATTTCAAGGTAACCAAACAGGCTGAGTTGATGAGAGAAAATTCTTCCCTTACCATAAGAATTTCAGATAATATATGTAGAAGGAATATTAGAAAAAAGTAACCATTTTTGCAGTCCTTAATTACATAATTAGAGTAATCAATGAGTGTTTAAACCAATAGGTGAAAAGATAGGGGCAAATTGAATATTCACAGGATGCCAGAGGTTACCTGCTCAAGGAAAACACAATATTAGAGGCATCAATTTCCCACAACAAAAGTGGAAAAGCCAGATATATGAACTTTCTGATCTGAAGCAGTGTGATGTTCACAGCACCATTTCTGAAATATCCATATTAAAAAACATGACCTAAATCTAAACTAGACTCTAGAACTAACTCTTTGTTTTATAGGAAATACAGTGGATAGAGGAATAAGATAAGTAGTATGTGAGGAAGTAATCAGATGAATCTAAAATGTGGGACACTCTTTCTATGGGTTAGTTGGCCCAGCCCTTCAACCAGAGAGAGAGAAGAGAGGGTCAGAATGAGAGAATGAAGAAAGAAAGAGAGAAAGAGAGAGAGAGAGAGAGAGAGAGAGAGAGAGAGAGAGAGAGAGAGAGAGAAGAAACCTAGGGAAAACCGTTCTGAATTAGAAAGACTTCAGAAACATAACAACTAAAAGTAACATTGGAGGTGCTGTTGAGATCTTGTTTCAAATAAATCATCTGTAAAAAGACATTTTGGGGGAAAATTGAGAACACTCAACTCTGAACAAATTATTGTTAATTTTGCAGAGGGTGATAATGGTTATGGTGTTTAAGAATATGTAATTATTTGTTGGAAAGGTATGCTGATGTGTTTAGGGGGAAATGTCAGGGTGCTTGGTATTGCCTTAAAATATTTTGTGAAAAAAAGATGAAGCAAAATGATATCATGTTAGAAATTATTAAAATTATGACTCTATGAACTTCATATCTTCTTTACTTATGTGTAAAAAAATCTTCTTTACTTATGTTTAAAACATTTCATAATAAAGTGCATTAAAAAACCAACAAAATGGGCTGCATGGATGGTTCAGTGGTAGAATACTTGCCTTCCATATGAGAGACCTGGGTTTAATTCCTGGACCATGCATCCCCCCAAAATAAAACAAAAAACAAAATGTAATCACTAAATAAAATAATTATTATTTATATCTCTAACTAGCAAAGAAGATTGTAGTGAAAATTTTATTAATCCAATTAGAAAGAGAAAAGAATGAAAGAAAAAAATCTCAATCAGAGAAGGATTTGAAAAGAGGAAACAAAACGTAGAAATACTTCCACACATTTCTAATCACAAAATGTCAATGAATTACTATAGCAATTAAAATGCAGAGATTATCATATTAGACATTTACTGTAGCTATATGCTGCCTATACAATATCTACCTAAACACACAGATGCACAGAAGTGAGGCCTGAAAAACAGAAAGAAACAGAAATTTGGTGTAGCAGTATTAATAATAGACAAAATAAAATTGAAGACAAAGAAGCATTAACCATAATATAGAGAAATACTCTAAAGTATTAAAAGAAAAATTTCACTGAATAAAAATTCTCATCTAGTTTACATCAAATGACAGAGAAGAGAATACATTTTAACATATCTCCAAGGAAAATGGAATTAAAACATCAAGCAAATATAAATTACTAAGGATATAGAAAAATCAATTTAACAAGCTTAATTATATATATGTGTGCGTGTGTGTGTATGTGTCTGTGTATATACATTCTTCAGCAAATATAAAGGGGAAATTCATATAAATATGAAGCATTTGTAAGTTGATATAATTTGTAAAAGAAATCCTATTTTTAAATGTACATGTCATAATGATTGAAATCCTATTTAAAAATAGACATATCATATTGATTAAGTTCTTTGAACCTGGTAGTAGTTTTAAGTGAATGAAAGGGATAGGTTGGGAAGACATAACTGAGTATTTCTGCTTTAGCTAGTATGGGAGTTGACTGATTTGAAGATACAAGACATGGAAAACAAGTCTAGCAAAGGAAAATAAGTAATAAAACATTTATTTATATATTTAAGGACAAATGTGCATCAATTTAGGGCCATCACTGCTAAATGGACCTAAATCTGAGTCATGCATCGTCACAGCATATTCCCATATGCAGAGCTGATGTGTTGTTCCCTGGGCCTTCAATTTCTGTTTGAAAGAAATGAGATTTAAATAGAGGAGAGAGGATCTCTGATTCCTCTTCCTCTTACGGAGGAACAATCTAGGAGTATCTGACCCTTTTGCTAAGGGGTTTCTGTTACTGTACAACTCTTGGAGATGCACAACACAGTGGGCCTGGAAGTAATCTTCAGCTCAGAACAATAATGACAATAACAAAAGTATTAAATACAAACAATAAGCATTATAGGCTTAGCACTTTATGCACATTATCACATGTAATCTTTCTAATCCTAGAAAATTTCATATTACAGATGGGTAAATGGAAGCTCAGAACATATATCTCAGTTCTCCAAAGGTGTACAACTGGTAAGGGGATAAGCTAGGTTTAGTGTTTAGATAGTCTATTTTCAAAGTCTTCTGACTTAGTGATCATGTTGTTTACTCTAATAAGGAAACACTTTCTGATAATTAGAACTATACAATATTGGATAAGGTTGCCTTGGTTAAGTGTTCAAACAGAAGCTGGATTGCCATATTTTCACATCTTCTGAGAAAGAGTTCCTACCCCAAGTGGAGAAAGAACTAAATGTCTCCTAAGGTAACGTTAAACTCAGAATAAATGGGGAAAATAGATGTTCTCTTGCACTGATGGCCTTGAGCAAAAACCAAGGGTGCCGTTACTCATAGGAGCTGCTCCTATACTGAACTCCATTCTGGGCTGGGAACAAGTCAAGGTGGTGCCTGGGAATAAAGCAATTAAGAATGTGTATGAATTAATATATTAGTTTGGCTCTTTTGAATTCCACCTCCCCACCCGGATGGCAGATCCTCCCTCCATTCCTTCTCCTTCTACTGCTTTACTGGTATGAAAACTATTGTCATTTTTGTCTTCACTAAGATGGTCTCTTTCCTCTCTGCTTCATTCACTCTAGCAGCTCTAGCAGGTTTTGACCCATCTGTCTTCTCAGCCAGGCCCCCAAGCCTGCCGATCATTTGTTCACCAGCCAAGAACAAAGACTTGGATAGTCTACAAAACCCTATGCAGCTGTTCTGACGTTCAGAAGGATGAAGAAACCTTATTCTTGCTATCTGTGAGCCCTTAGTTTAATGAGTGATGAAGGATGAAGAAAACGTTAACAGCAAGAAACACAAAAAAACAGAAAATAAATCGCATCTAAATAAGGTGAATATTAGGATATTTGTCCTGACATCAGTGCTGGGGATATCAGTGGGAGGAATCTCTCTGGAGGAGTGCAGTAGTTTAGAGTACGGTTGAGAAGCAGCGGGCAACACTGGTTAAAATTATCATTTTTGAACGTCATACCCAAAAGTTAAGGATATACTTGTGAAAAGAATCAATATGTAGGGTTAGGAGAGAGGAGAGGACCAAAGGAGGTGCCCAACTGAAGAGGATTAAAACACAAATATAAACAAACAAGTTTAAAGGGAATAATGAGTCTATTGGGACTATTACATCTCAGGAAAAGGAAAACAATGAATTCAATAGATAAAGGCATCCTTATTAATTGAAGAAAAATGATTCATTAGACCCCAAGTCCTCCAAGGAAGAAGACCACCGGAACAACAGCCATTGGTGACCAACATTGGGGACCTGACATAAAGTAGCTACCCGAACTTTTTATTTCTTGATCATAAGTAAATCTAGAAACTGGAAAAGCAAATCCCATCACCACTTTTTAAATAATAATTAGTGATCACATCCACTCACTGAATCCCAGGTTTTCTGTGGAACTCTTCTTAAGTTCAGTGATTGTTCGGGTTGAATTCCCTGTGCAGTGGGCATAAGACGTGGCTGTTAAGAGCCTGGCTCCGGGTCAGCCCTGGATTTCTAATAATCAGTTGCATGTACTTGGATTCATTATTGAAACTCTATATTTCATGTTCCTTATTTGAAAAAAAAACAGATTAATATTTATTCCACAGGATTGTTGTTGTGAGGATACAAGAGAAAATATGTGTAAGGTGTTTAGCTTAGGCTAAGGACATTATCCAAAAATGTTAGCTTTATGAATGTCAAAGGGGCCTAGGTCTGGAAATGATCTTAGTGATTATCTAATCCAGCTGTTTCTAAACTTTGCTGATCATCAGAATTGTTTTGGGAACTTTTCAGAAATGCAAATGCTTGGGCTCCACTCCTTTTAAAATCCTAAATTCTGATGATGAATCAACTTGGTGAACCACTGATCTAGTCCAACCCCATTATTTTATACATGAGGAAACTGAAGGCCAGGGGATTAAGTTGCTTATCCAAAAAAACCCAGGTTAATGGTAAAAAAAAGTATAAAATCTGGTCCTCAAACTGCCTAGTACAATAATCTTTCCAAAATATCACAATCACCTATGGACTGGAAGATTTATGGAGAAACAAGCTGGTGATTCCTATGACTTATCAAGAGCTGGTAAGGTTTCATGTAAGTTTTTGGGAAAGAAATTTGTGAAAGTATTTTCTTGAATACCAAAAGGATTAAGTGAAATGATATATTTACTGGGGACAGGGAATGAAGTAAATTATCTGAGTTGAAGTCCCAACTCTGTCACTAACTAGCTATACAGACTTAGGTAAGTCATTAAACGTCCTTGAGCTTGAGTTTCAACAATTAAATAATGGCAGTCACTGTTCTACTTTAGGGTATTTTAAATTTCAAGAGAGATCACATATACGAATATATTTTAAATTGTAAAGTGATGGAGAAATATAGCAGATAACCATTTTTGTCATTAATTTTTGCATCACCCACTTTGGGCTTAGATTTCTATAAACCTGTGAATTACATAATCAATTCATGGTTACTGAATTCCATTTGTGGTCTATGTAGGTTAAAACTGGAGAAAGCTTCCACCTACTGTCAGAAAATTGTTTATTAGGGTGAGATGTGGAACATGGAGGGATTTGTTACTGGGAAGGAAATTGAGGGGAAGTTTTATTTTGTTTTGTTTTGTTTTTTCCATTTTTATCTCTGTAAATCATAGTTTTAATTAATTACATTTTTTCCTTGCAACTCAAACTTCTAGTTATATATATATATACATTAATGTTTTATATATATATATATATATATACATTAATGTTTTAGCACCTGTTGAGAGTGCATTATTCTAAAATAGTTAATATATGAAATGAAAAAAGTGGTACCCTCTGTAAAGGACACCTGTATATTCTGGAAATTATAATATCATTTTAGGTTTGGAGAAACAGAACTCCCCAAAATCTACTGACCCAAAGTAAGGGATAAAAAGGTTTCTCTATAGCAAGAAAACATATTTTTTCTTTAGAGCAGAGTTTCTCAAATGCTAGCATGAATCTTAATTACAGGCAGGGCTTGTTGAAACACATGTTTCTGGGCTCCACCTCGAATTTCTGATTCAGTTCTAGGGTAGGGCCTGAGAATTCTTTTTTTCAATTTATTTTAACCTTTGTTCCCCCATTATTTATTTATTTTTTATCCATATTTTTCACTCATCTGCCCATATCATAGATAAAAGGAGCATCAGACACAAGTCACAAATGATATTGCAAATATGACAATCACACTTTGACAATCACAAAGTCATACTGCAAAAGCTACATCATTATACAATCGTCTTCAAGAAATACGGCTATTGGAACACAGCTCTACAGTTTCAGGCACTTCCCTCTAGCCACTCTAATACACCATAAACTAAAAAGGGAATATCTATAGAATGTGTAAGAATAACCTCCAGGATAACCTCTCACCTCTCAAATTCTGTTTGAAATCTCTCAGCCACTGACACTTTATTTTGTCTCATTTCTCTTCCCACTTTCGGTCAAGGTTTCCTCAATCCCTTGGTACTGAGTCCCAGCTCATTCTAGGATTTCTGTTCCACATTGCCAGGAAGGTTTACACCCCTGGGAATCGTTGTCCCATTCAGAGAGGGGGAGGGAAGTGAGTTCACTTGCCATGTTGGCTGAGAGAGAGAGAGAGAGAGAGATCACATCTGAGTAACAAAAGAATTTCTCTAGGGGTGACTCTTAGGCCTTATTTTAAGTAGGCTTAGCCTATCCTTGGTGGGGATAAGTTTCGTAGGAACAAACCCTAAGATGGAGGACTTGGCCTATTGATTTGGTTATCCCCACTGCTTGTGAGAATATGAGGAATTCTCCAAATGGGGAAGTTGAATTTTTCCCCCTTTCTCCCCAAGGGGGCTTTGCAAATACTTCTCTACTCACTGTCTTGGGATTTATTGGGACATCACACTAACCTGGATAAGCCTACAAAATCTCATGCCCTATTCAAGGTTTCATGTACTTACGGTGTTCAATTAAACTGTCCATATAAGTTAAACTTGGAAATGCACTTTCAAAACAAAAATTTTGTACCAAATAAACATTTCTTGCTTTAGTCTCACAAAGAAGTTGAAGTTTTAAAATATGAATGACCATCTATTTTCAACGTCCTGCAATATTGACATTCCTTTGTTCTTCCTCATGCTAAAAGGTTTGTTAATTTGTACATTTAGTCACTATCATTGTACACTCTAGGCATTCCTAGATTATACCATCTAAGCCTTTGACTATTTTTCCTCCTTGTTTCATATGTGCCCCTAGCCCTCCTCCATCATTCTCACATTCAGCTTCATTCCATATACTGCATTATTGTGCTACAATCAGTAGTATTGTGTTATCCATTCCTCAATTTTTACAATCAGTCCTGCTGTACAATCTGTATCCCTTCAACTCCAGTTACCCAATCTCTATCCTATATTTATCTCCTGATAAGCTCTGATCTTAACTGAAATTCTCCAGGTTCACTCATTAATGTTAGTTCATGTCAGTGAGACCATACAGGATTTGTTCTTTTGTTTCTTGCTAATTAATTGAGGAGAATTTGACAGTAAAAATTTTTGGAACTACAATGTCTTTCATAGGCTTCTCTTTTTCCTTGCTTTCTGCCCCCCCCACCAGCATGTTGAACTATAGGAAAGATGGGTAGGAGCCCAACTGGTGGAGTCTGAGAAGGAAAACAATCCCCACATAAAATCTGGATAATCCACATTTACTACATTTGGCTATCACACGTGTGGTAATCTCATTGATGTAAACAGGCTACCCAGTTGTCACCAAAGACCTGAACACAAAGCAGTTTTTCATTCTCGTAAATGATAATAGAACAAGGAGCTGAGACAATAGAAAAACATTACAATAATGGACAAGGCAAAGAACAGCAAAATCTTGAACTTTAGGAGGTTTTTCAGAGTCTCCAGGATTGAAATCTATCTCCCAGTGTTACCAACCCTCTTCTGAGAGCAGAAAAACCTCCCAAGGGCATCTTTCATGTCCTTGTTTCTCAGGCTATAGATGATTGGGTTGAGGAAGGGAGCAAGAATAACAAAAGTGACGGCAATTACTGTGTCCCAAAATACTGAGTAGGTGGCTGAGAATCGCAAATACATGACAGCTACACTGCCAAAAAACAGCAAGAACACAGCAAGGTGGGCAGCACAAGTGGAGAAAGCCTTGTGACGGCCCTCAGCTGAGGACATCTGCAGGATCACTACAATGATCCGAATGTAGGATAGAGCGATGACCAGAAAGGAAGCCAGGATCTCCACTGCATGGATGGCATCCACAATGACCACCAGGAAGGTATCTGTGCAGGCCAAACTCAGTACAGGAGTGAAGTCACAGAAGATCTGCTGGATGTAGTTGGAGCCACAGAAAGGCAGGGTGGCAATCCATGCAATTTCAGGGAGCACAAGGAGGAAACCACAGAAGCAGGAGCCAGTTGTCAACTGGATGCAGAGTCTGGGAGTCATGATGATTGGGTAGCGGAGGGGATTACAAATAGCTATGTACCTGTCAATGGCCATAGCTGTCAGGACACAGCCTTCTGTGATACCAAGTGAGTGGAAAAAGTACATCTGTAAGAGGCACCCAGCCAGAGAAATGGTCTTCTGCTCACTGACAAGGTTGAAGAGCATCCTGGGGATAGTGGTCGTGGTATACCAGATCTCCAGGAAGGAGAGGACACTGATAAAGAAATACATGGGGGTGTGTAGTGCCATGTCCAGCTGGATGACAATGACTATCATTAGATTACCAGTAACAATGAATCCATAGATGAGAAGCAAAGGAATAAAGAATAAGAGGCCACCTTCATGCAGATTTGGGAACATACAGAAGACAAATTCAATCACCGTTGTCTGATTTCCACGTGTCTTCAACTGTGTCATCTTTGAAGGGAGGAAAGAACACAAACTCTTGGAATTGAAATCCTGATTATCCAATTAAAATTGCTTCACTCCTTTCTATAATGAGTCACTTAAGCTGATTCTGGGAACCTAAACAGTTCAGTTAGAAATATCCTTCAAACTGTATCTCCATGCCAAAAAATCTGAAATATTTGCTTTTGGATCCCCAAATGGCCTTTTTGTAAAAGCTACAATTAATGCCAAGAAAGTATAAAGCAGTACACAAATTTAATTTTCTTGGAAATATTTTCTGGATATCTAGTCCTTTCTTTAATTTTTGAGTCCTTTTCCTCTCCACTCCTTACCCACCTCCCCATGTTTAGCCTTAAGTCGTATACCTTTCCTTCAAACCATTCTCCACTTCTCGTCAGATTTTTTTTTAAGATAAAGGAACTATCAGGAGCCCTTTTTCCAAAACTTCACATTGCTCTTCTCATCTCTTCCAACACTGATATGTAACCTAAGGCTAGCTACAGTATTCACCTTTATCTCTCTGGTGCTTATTTCTGCTCGTTTCATAACATGTCTGTATTTCATCAGATGATAAGCACCCAGATTTCAGGAAATATTACTCTTTCTATCATCTCCCCTCTCTGTCTTTCCCCATTCTCTTCTTCCATTAATGGTTGATATTGATAGTCACTTGTACCAAGAGTCTTAACAGAATCACCTTTCACTGAAGAAGTAGCCTTTAAATTCCAAGAAAGTATAACTCCACTGTCAGACATCTCATTCCTCTTACCGAGGATATATCTACAATCTATTTTCCTAGAGAAGGAAATCATTCAGAATAGAAATCACTCCTACCATAACTGGATATCTTGAAAAAGAAGTGTCACAAACATCAGCTGCAGTAGAAATCATATGAGAATCTACTGCTTTGGAACCTCACTATATAATTTTGGACAGATTTTTGTTCTATTCCAATTCTCAAGTTCTTTATGTATAAAACACCAATAATAATATCTATATTATAGGTAAAGATCAATGAAATAAAATATACAAAGTGAAGTTTTTAAAGTACCTAATACCATTCCCATTACTTCTTAGCTCTTTAATGGCACTATTTCATTTCTCCATCTGTATAATTCCTCTTAAGGAACTTTTAGTCTACTTGAGGGGATAATGCTAACATGCAATTATTTAA
Source organism: Myrmecophaga tridactyla (assembly GCA_004026745.1). Taxonomy (NCBI): domain Eukaryota; kingdom Metazoa; phylum Chordata; class Mammalia; order Pilosa; family Myrmecophagidae; genus Myrmecophaga; species Myrmecophaga tridactyla. The sequence continues at coordinate 9,228 of PVIY010010088.1, read as the reverse complement.
AATGTAAGGAAGGATGATGTCATAAAAGAGAGACACGTAAAGCACTCTTAGGATTCAGAGAAGGGGGATTATTTCTGGCAGTGGGGAACAGTGAGAATCCCCTGAAAGTAGGAACATTTAGTGGACATTGGCAGCTAGGATCCCATAAGAGATCAAAAGAATAGAAAAAAGGAATGATGTAAGCAACATGCAGGAAATTATTCTTATTTTACTGAGCAAAGTGTGTAAACTGATATTTAGTTCTAAAATTTTTATTGGAACAAGATTAGAGAAAGCTAAGACCTTGGGCTTTGTCCTTAAATGCTTTTTGAAGGGAGAGGAACTGTAAAAGCCATGTTCAGGAGTGTCCATCTATAGAATAACTTGTTAGAAGACAACCAGTAAAAAGTTGTTAAAATAGTCAGGATGGGAGATAATGTGTACTACCACTAACTTTAACTAGCTTTGCAAAATTTTAGTAGTCCTTTCCTGAGAGCAAATAGATCCTCATCTGATTTTCACTTTAGCTGATGTTTGTGACACTTCTCCAAGATAGCCATAGTTATGATAGAGTGATTTTTATTCTGAAAGATTTCCTTCTTTAGGCACCTAGTTATTTCCTTGGTAGGAGGGATAAGGTGTTTGTCAGTGGAATTGTTTAGAATTTAATGCCACTTATTAGATGAAAGGTGGTTTTGGTAGTAAGCAAAAACTTACTGTAAGACACTGCTTCCCATCAACCTCCTGCCCAGAAGTGCATAATTCTTTGGACGTCAACAGAATTTTTGTGTTGGAAGGATGTTAGATATTATCAGGATCTTCATCTGTTGCTACACTATTATTTCCAATATCCTTTCTAGATTTCATGTCTTTATTTATTCTAATTTCTTCATTCATATGTGGAAGTTCCAAGATAAGTGGCTTTACCCAATTTATTGAGATTTTACAAGTTTTTAAAGTATGAGTTTTTACCAAATTATTGAGGAAACTTTACCTAGAAAGACCAGGACAACAAGGGGTCTTTAAGAGTTAAAGAAAGAAAGAAAGAAAAAGTTAAAGAAAGAAATAATTGGGCAGGCACAATAAGAATAAAAAGTCATGCTAGAGGTCTTGATTGGATGCTGTCCTCTTATTCAGCAGCCGGACACTTACCCCTGCCTGAGATCACAAGAACTGCTCCTCATAATCTCTACCATCACCAGCTCCTTCTTGAGTCTGTCTTTGAAGATACAGAAGTCTCTGAAGTGTCCTTGGGGAATATCTAGAATGGAGAGATTATCTTTCTTGGGAGTTTCTCTATAGATGATACAAGGTCTAAAGGAAAATGTCTCATATCATTCTTCCCTCTAAGGGACTGATTAGAGGAAAAGTGTCATTTAGTAATTTGACATTCTCCAGGGTCAGGTGTTAAAATCTTTTCTGTGGCTATGCAAACTTGTCTCTCATAAGGATTGTGGAGTTGGGTATTGGGGCCTAGAAGAGCTGTGGGGGTCAAAGTAGGCTTCAATCAGGATGATGCTTCTCTGAAGCACACGATAGTAAACACTGATTTCCTTTCAGCTCTTCATTATGCTTTCTATTCCCTCTTCTGATATACTGATAATGATAATAATACAAATTTTTGAAAAGTTTTTTTTTTTTTTTTTTTTTTTTGCATGGGCAGGCACCAGGAATCGAACCTGATCTCTGGCATGGCAGGTGAGAACTCTGCCTGCTGAGGCATCATGGCCTGCCCACTTTTTGAAAAGTTTTTTTAATGCACATTATCCCATTTGATCTCATAAAAACTGTTTATAAGAAATTGAAAAGCCAATTCTTAAACTCAAATGGAAATGCAAGTTGCCCTCAATAGTTAAAACACTTTGGTAAAAGAAAAAAGTCGGAGGACTCACACTTCCCAATTTCAAATTGTACTACAAAGCTATAGTAACCAAAACAGCGTACTGCTCATGGAGCACAGAATGGGAATGAGGGGTTTTGATTCTGTGTAGCTTAATGTAATACCCAGATAGATCCCAGAATATGCTGGGCAGAGAATTAAAAAGTATGGCAAAGTCCCCTGATGGAATGGAGAAAACATATGGAACTATGGACTCTCAATTTAATAAGCCAAGGCCCTGATCTTGAGCCTTGCTCTTATGAAACTTATTTCTGTAGGAGAGATGCTAAGCCTACTTATAATTATGCCAAAGAGTTACTTCCAGAGAACCTCTTTTGTTGCTCAGATGTGGCCTCTCCCTCTCTAAGCCACACTCTGCAAGTAAAATCGTGACCCTCCCGCTATGGGACATGACATCCAGGGGTATGAGTCTCCTTTACAGTGTGGGATATGACTCCCAAGACATGACTACCCGGTACTTGTTTGAGATTGACAATGCCTTCCTGACTAAAAGGGGAAAGAGAAATGTAACAAAGTAAGGTATCAGTGGCTAAGAGAGTTCAAATAGAGTCAAGAGGCTATTCTGGAGATGACTCTTAGGCAAGTTTCAGAAAGATATTGCTAATTGCCACACTTGCCAAATCCCAACCAACATCCTTCCTGTTAACACTAAAGAACACCCAGGGCTCTATCTGAGATCCTAGAAAAGTTGCATGCACTAAGTTTACTTTTCAGAAATCTAAAACTTTCATATGATTCCTGGGCCAGATAAGTCCTAAGATCCAGAGATGCCAGAATCTCTAAGAACATCAATCAGTTCCATCCCCCTTTCTGATACTGTTGATACCCCTTTTCACCATGAAAAAAAATTAGAATGAGCATAACCCAAATATCCATAAAGATTGGGAGAAAGATCAAAGGAAAAGGAGGAGTTACAACAGAGAAGTTAGGATTTAACAAATGAGTATGTCTACTGAATCATTATTTTGTTATTTCCTTTTAGTCTCTAGTATCTTAGAACTGCTAGAGGGAAACAATAGAACTTGTGTAACTATAATCCATACCATACATTGAAATCTGTTCTTTAACTACTTGTTAAAAATGCACGTAGATGCCGACGACCTGCGTTTGATTCTTGGTTTCTGCCCAGGCAAAAATAAAAGAAAAGTACTTAGAAATTTATTGCTTCTTTGTACATATGGTATATTTCACTATTAAAAAGCAAACAAAAAACAACAGTGTGCTTCTGGCACAAAGATAGACAAGCAAACCAATGGAATAGAATTGAAAGTCCCAAAATAGACCCACACAACCATGGCCAATTGTTTTTGGATAAGGACACTAATTGCATGCAATAGGGAAAGAAAAGTTTCTTCAACAAACTGTGTTGGGAAAAATGGATATGCACATGCAAAAGAATGATGTTAAATTCCTACCTCATGCCATATAAAAAATTAACTCTAAATGGATCAAGAACTTAAATATAATAGTAAAACTCTAAAGCTGTTAGACGATAACAATGGTAAATCTTTATGATTTGGGATTTAGCAATGGATTCTCTCAGATAATATAGCCATATACATAAGTGACAAAAGGAAAAATAGATACATTCCATTTCTCAAAATTAAAAACTTATTTACTTCAAAGGAAATTATCAAAGTGAAAAGATAGCTTATAAAATGGATGAAAATGATTGCAAACCATATATTAGATAAGGGCTTAGTATTCGGCACATATAAAGAACTTTTACAAATTAACAACCAAAAAGACAAACAACCCAATTTTAAAAGTGGACAGAGTTGAACAGACATTTCTCCAGGAAAGAACTGAAAATGGCCAATAAGCATATAAAAAGATGCTTAACATATTGTGCATTAGGGAAATGCAAATTAAAACCACATTTAGACACCACTGCACACCCCAAAGATCTCTAATATTAAAAAATATATATTAAAAGGAAAATAACAAGTGCTAGAGAGGATGTGGAGAAATTGGAACACTAATGCATTGTTGGTGGGAATGTAAAGTGGTGCAGCCATGGTGGAAAGCAGTATGTTAGTTCCTCAAAAAGTTGAAAATAGAATTATTATTGGCCCAGCAATTTCACTTCTAGGTATATACCCAAAGAAAGTGAAAACACGGTCTCAGATACTTGCATACCAATGTTCATAGCAGCATTATTCACAATAACCTGAAGATGGAAATATCCTAACTGTCCATTAACTAATGAGTGGAAAAACAAAATATGGTACATATACACAATAGAATATTATTTGGCTATAAGAAAGATGAAGTTCAGAGACGTTGCAAAATGGCAGAACCTGGAATACATTACGCTCAATAAAACAAGCAAGACACATAAGGACAAATATTGTATGATGTCACTCATGAGAGATGTCTACAAATAACACATTCTCAGAGATACAAAATAAATTAGTGGTTACAAGGGGATGGAGAGAAGGAATAGGAAGTGTATCATTGGTGGATATGGAGTGTTTGTAAATAAAGCTTATTTTAAAACCCCCCCTTTTTTTTGTATGAGGTAAGCAAGACAATAGTGACTTTCCATTTTGCTGATGGAGAGATTCAGAGGAGCAAAAAGGCTTAATCAGATCACATAGACAATACATGGTGGGGCAGAAATTGAACTTGATCTAATTTCAAAACTAGCTAAACACTAATTTCACCTTTCAGCTATACTTTTGTTGCTTATTTCCAAGTAGATATTCCTTGCTTCACCAGTTTGAATGTATTATGTATCCCAGAAAAGCCATGTTGTAATTCTGATGCAATCTTATAGGAGCAGCCATTTCTTTTAATACTGATTCAATTGTAGGTTGGAATCTTTTGACTAGATTTTCTTCAGGGAGATGTGACACACCCAATTGTGAGTAATAACTTTGATTACATGGAGATGTGACTCCACCCATTCCCAGTGGATCTTGATTAGTTTACTGGAATGTGTTAAAAGAGGAAACATTTTGGAGAAACCTCAGAAATGACAGCACCTAGAGAAAGGACAGAAGCCTCAGAATTGGCAGAAACTTCACAGCGGAGCTGACACAGATGCGGACACATGGAGTGTGGAGACATGGATGTTTGGGAATGCTTGAGCCCAGCAGATGTTACAATGAGAAGTTAAGCAGGCTAGAACCTGGAGAGAGCCAATGGATGCCAAGAGATGAAAGCCAGTCCCGGAAGAGCAAGGCAAGAAACCTCCAAATGGACAGAGATGGAAAGCAACAGAGCCCAGGAGGAAGGGACCAGCAGATGCCAGCCATGTGACTACCCAGCTGACAGAGGTGTCCCTGATCCATCGACCTTCCTTGAGTGAAGGGAACCTCCTGTTGATGCCTTAATTTGGACATTTTCACTTCCTTAGAAATGCAAACTTGTAACTTATTAAATTCCCCTTTATAAAACCAGTTCTGGTATATCCCATTCTGGCAGCTTTCAAACGAACACACCCGCCTTTATCTTTCACTTAACATGTAGTATCAATTAACAGTACTTGGCTTATCCAAGAAGAAAGAAGGCAGGGGAGATAAAGGGCCTCCCTGAGTTGGCTTTTCTTCCTTCTCTAACTTTATTTCCCACTCTATTCTGCCTTACACATTAAACCCCAGCAACCAAACTGCTTGTTGCTACAATCCTACAAAACTGTTTTGAATCATTGCATTTTTACTTTTGTTGGAATTTCAATTCTGCCTTTCTTCCACCCACACAAAATATACATACACATTTCCCCTCTGTAATTCTTATTAATTTTTAAATAAGGCAGTGGGATTTAAAAAATAAATTTTGCAAGTAATACAAAATCATTGGATAATTTTTAAGTAAAAGATTAATGCCAAAAAAATTGCATCTGGATGTGTAACATCTAATGTGTACATTATGGAAGCAAAAAGTAGTATAAATTCATTTAACCAGTATTTTTTTGAGCACCTATCAGGTGGTAGAACCTTGTCTGCAGCAGTCTGGGATAAAGACTTAAAATAGGACAGTAACAAAGAAGCTAAGGGTAAAAGAGATGAGGGAAAAATGAATGAAGAGTCAACAAGGCTTGACCCCCTGACTGTATGTGGGGCATGAAGGTACAAAGGGCCTCAAAGATAGATTTGAGATTGAGAGCTTTCCAGATAACACAATCAACCAACATAGGATGAGCTAAAGTGAAAGCTAGCAGGGAGGCAATTGTAAGAACATGGGTATAGATATGTTGTTTTGAATACATGGGAGAACTCTGAGTAGAAATGTGCATTGCCATTGAAGAAGAGCAATTGGGGTTTAGAAGAGATGACAAGCCTGGAGACACAGATATAAGTATTATTTAAGTAGAGATGATAGTTGAAGCTCTGAAGATGCATCAGATATTTGGAAAACAGTAGAGGGGAAAATAAAAGAGATCAGAGGATTATAATTGTTAGGTAGAAGGAAAATGGGAGTGATAATAAATAGTAATGACCATTTATTAAGTATGTGCCAAAATATACAAAGGCATTTATATATTTTCTCTTATTTTATCCTTTCAATTTCCTGTAAGGCAGTCATCATCCCCACTTTAAAGTTAAGGAAACTAAACAGTAAATGACTTATGTATCTTTCCCATAGTCATGTTGCTATGTAGGTGGGAGAGCTAGAATTTACCTAGATCTACCGTATTATCTTACTCCAAAGTTCAGGGAACTGATAGAAAACAAAGATAATGAAATGTCAGAGAAACTAAGAGATATAATCATAAGAACAAGAAAATGACCAAAAGGTGAAACTTATTTTATTATTTCCAATGCTTAGTGCCTAGAAACTTGTTTAGATTTATTTTTTAATGAAATATTAGCTATCAGGGGAAATGAGAACTGAATAAAATGGCAAATAAATTTTGTGATTAGGGGATCATTGGTAAATAGAAACTATATGAAATTTTAGTTATGAAGGCTTCTGCATAGCCTGCAGTGGACTAAAAATCAAAAGCATTATTAAAAAATGAAATAGCTTTATTCACTTGGGAGAAGTTTGATAATGAAAGGATGAAGTAAGAAGAGTTAATAATGCAATTAAGGCTTACTTTCTCTAAGATGCAGTAGCTATTTGTCAGAATTTACAGACAAACTAAAGACATTGCAATCAGGAAGATAAATCATGGGGCAAGTAAAAAATTGGAAGGTGTAATAGAAAAACAATGGTGGAGGGGATGATCTTGGGAAGGAGGAAGGGTACTTCCCCTTTTGCAAATGTTAACACATTTCCTCTTACTTGTTCATTATTTGCTTTCTTCGCTATATTGTAAGCTTCATGTGGTTAGGGATTATTTCTCTTTTATTTCAGTTGTTTCTTCGATGTAGAACATGGCCCACAGCTGGCAACCAAGAAATGTCACCAGATTGAATTGAAAGGGCAAAGAGACAGAATTATACATAGAGCAGTGAGGAGAGGAGGACCCTCAAGTTAACAAATGATCATGATAATTACAGATAATTATAGTTCCAAGTTCTATAAGATAGATGCGTAGAGCATAAAGAAATAGCACCATCCTGGGCATAGGGAAAACAGTAGGATGTCTGCGGCTATTTCCTGAAATAAGTAGTACTTGAGCTAGGTCTTGAGTAATAAATACAAGGTAGCCAATAAGGAACGAAAACAAGATGCTGTTGAAAAAGTAAAGAACAGGAAGATAAGATGGCATATCCAAAGAATTGCAGGCAGTTAGGTATCACATAAACACAAGGCACAAGAGTAACAGAATAGATAAGAGAAGTAGCTGAAGATGTACGAAGGGGCTTTATCAAGAAGGTCCTTGAAGGCTCTGCTAAAAGCTTGGGCTTCATCCGGAAAGCATTGAAAAACCACAGAAAGAATTTTAACAAGACTGTGAGATATTTTTTGAACTGTGTATTGTCAGAAGATCACTCTGGCAACAACAAAAAGAGGGCTTGTAGGAGGCAGGGAGAAGATTAATAATTCATGCAGAAAATAAATACTGACTTATTTAAGGAGTGGTAATAGGAATTGAGATAGATGGATTTAAAAGATAGATGACATAAGAATAAAATAGAGGTATTGTAGATAAATATAAATTAATATCAACAGTAAAAACAATACCTCATTTGTATCTTTAAAAAATCAAAATGGAGTTAAAATAAAGGGGAGGCAGTGTATCTATGTTAGAAGCAACACTCGGAATCAAATCACAGGTCTTTTTTCAGAAGGAGAATAGACATATTGAATAAACCCAGAATTTAAGTTAAATGTGCTATAAAAATTCCTAGGGTAGATCACACATAGAAATAAAACAGCACTGTTTATTAGCTTACAACTCTGGTAGTCAAAAGTCCTAAAATCAAGGTGTCGGCAGGGTTGTGTTTCTTTTGAGACTCTAGGGAAGAATTCTTTTCCTTGCCTTTTCCAATTTCTAGAGGCTACCCACATTTCTTGATTATTGGCCCCTTCCTCTAACTTCACATCTAGAAGTGTAATATCTCACCTCTATGTGCCACATCTCCTCCCCTGATCTTTCTAGTCTGCCTTCCTCTTTCCCTTTTAAAGACCCTTGTGATTGTTTTGGACACATCTGGGTAATCCAAGATAATCTTACAATCTCAAAATAAGTCATTTCATCTGCAAAGTCCTTTCTGCCATATAAAGTGACATACATATAGGTTCAGAAATTAGGATATGTATACATTTGGGGAGCCACTATTCAATCTACTATAGCAATGAATCCATTATATTAGTAATCACTATATGTATATATATATATATACACACTAAATTCTTTGGTTTAAAAATGTGTAGATTTTTTACATATTTAAAAAAATCCAAGCTTAATTGGAGCTGAAGGGATACAGACTGTACAACAGGACTGGATACAAACACTCAGAAATGGACAGCACAATACTACCTAACTGTAATGTAATTATGTTAAAACACTGAATGAAGCTGCATGTGAGAATGATAGAGGGAGGAGGGCTGAGGACATAAATGAAATCAGAAAGAAAGATAGATGTTAAAGATTGAGATGGTATAATCCAGAATGCCTGGAGTGTATAATAATAGTGAAATGTACAATGTACAGATTTTAAAAATGTTTTTGCATGAGGAAGAACAAAGGAATGTCATTATTGCAAGGTGCTGAAAATAGATGATAATTAATGCTTTAAAATATCACCTTATCTGTGAGACTAAAGCAAAAAATGTTTATTTGTTACAAAATTTATATTTTGACTAGAGCATTTCCTAATATAACTCATGTAGATAGTTTGATTGAATGTCATAAGTACTTGGAATCTCAGGTAGCACATGAGATTTTGTTGGTTTGTCCAGAGTGATGCCCCAATGAATCCCAGAATGATTTGATCAGTGACTGGAAAAGT
>PVIY010010087.1:15267-70143 GCA_004026745.1 Myrmecophaga tridactyla | reverse complement strand
TCTAAATAGGAATGTGTTGCTTCAATCAAGAAGGGCTCTGCAATTTTTATACTGTTTTCTGCAGAACTTTAAAATTGGACATTCCCTCATTAATCATGTCAATGGGATGGAGTTTCAAATTGCACATCCCTCAAAATGTCTGTACTATAACAGGCTATAAAATCTGGCCCCTGCTACCTCTCTTACCACAACTCCCACCAGCATCTTCAAGAGCATCAACCCAAACCGCGACGGCCCCTTCCTGTTCTCTCTACACACCAAGCACACGCCTGCCTCAGGGCCTCTTGACTCACTCTCTCCTCTGCCTGGAATGTGCTTCTCCAGATCTGCATGTGGCTCTCCTATCAGAGAGCTCTTCCTGACTACACAACCCTTATCCTGCTTTATTTTCACCATAGCACTTATCACTCCCTGAATTATTTTATGTACATATTGGTTTGCTTATTGTCTCCTCCCCCAGTTCTATAGACACGTGCATGTGTGCACGGGAGAACAAAAGTGCTACAAGAGCAGGGACTTAGTCCGCTCACTGCTATATCCCCAGCACCTAAAACCAATATCTGGCAAGTCATGGCATGCAAATAATTTTTAGTTTAAAAAAAAAAAATCAATGAAATGGGAACAACAACAACAACAACAAAACACTAGGATGCAGAACTGTATATTTGATGTGAGCTCAGTTATTTTAAAAAAAAAAAGGGCAGAAAAGAGGAAAAAACACACACACCTGGAAAAAAAGGCCAAATTGTTAACCTTCTTTAAACTTTTTTAGACTTCCTAAAATTTCTAAAACTATTCTTTATTTATTTATATATTCATAAAATCAAGTGAAAGAAATCAAAGAAACAAGGTAAAAAGAAAAAGGAAAAAACAAAAACAAAGCAAAACAAATAAGTGTATTATTGCAGCTTCAAAAACTCAGTGCTCCAAGCTAAAGCCCAGAGCCTGGGGGAGAGTTCCAGGACTATCTGCCCCTTCTTTCATTCCACTGTCAGTCTTGTCCACCACCCTCTAAGCTTTCTAAGCAGCTGGGATTGGGATGTTAATCTTTGTATTTTCCAGACCATCAATCATAGTCTGATGCATACCAGACCTAAGAAAAAGCTTGCTAAATTGATATATGCATGGGAGAATTTACACAAAAGAGCCTCTGCTTCAGCCATTAGTCCTTCCATAAAAATGCCTAACTTTATGTCTTACCAATGCATATGAGCTTTCAGAAGTGAAAAAGTTCCTTCAAGAATATTGCTCCATGAAAAGTTCTGGAGTACCTTCTTTCGAAGCAAGGGTCATCAAGGGCTTTGTCGACATTACTGGCTCCAGGGGATTTGGCATCAAAGTGATCAGTCTAGATGCAGTGCTAGACAATTTTGGACCTGATCCCATTAGAATTCACCCTTAGGCCCATATCATTCATGGTTCTGTTTATTAGTGACAGGAGGATTTATCTCCCTTATAAGAGTCATGGGCTCCTGGAAGACAGGGCTCTCATCTTCATTCCCCACTAATCCACCTGACCACTGAGCTTCCAGTTTGAAGAGGCAGGTGCTCAGTAGTGCATGACAAATAAGTGAATTCACAGACCCCAAAGTCAAGTCCAGAGTTTAATTGTGCCTCCAATTACTTTCTGCTTTTTTTCAGCAAAAGTCTTTTTAAAACACACATACTTAGAGGGCAGAATAAATCCAACAACAACAAAAACCCTGTGCTTTCCTTCCACTCTTGGGAAGCTACAGAGCTGCAGGTAACAAGATAAGCTGGTTCCCACAAAAAAAGGACACACCTGTAATATGAGGGACTCCTTATCTCCTTCTAGACGTGCCAAGCGTTCCTGGTAGGTTTCATTGCTAGCAGCACTGTGGTGGTTTACCTGGGACTAAACAAGAAATAAAAGAAGACACTTAGGTTGAATAAACCTCTTACCAACTTCCAAATGGAGTATACAATTTGTGAGGACAGTTTGACTGAATACATGTGCAAAACCACCCATCAGAATAGAAAACAACAGGAGGACCAGACCAGCTGCTGTTGAAAGGTGTGCCTTGAAAGTTGGTGAAACCGCCCCCAGATGATCTCACCCATGGACTCGATAGAGCTCCAGACCCAGGGTGCTTGACTTGATTCAATGTGTTGGGTCGGTTTAGCTGGACGCACAGCCTACGAGAGACACCAGTGAGAATAAGGGTCTATATTAGGGGAGAACTGGGAGTTGATACCATTCACCAAGGAACAAGGTGGGGACCATTCCTGCACAGATCTGGGTATCTCTTAGTTCCCAAGCTAGGGTTCTCCAGTGACAAGGAGCACCCTGCAGCATGGAGTCTGATCCTGACCTCTTAGTGTGCATGGAAGGCGAAGGCTGCCAACTGCAATGCATTCACCTACTCTTGGGTCCCCTCCAGGAGTAGGCAGCCCCAGCCCTGGACAAGATGTTTGACAACCAGGCTGGCAGGCCATGTTTCCACGTGCCAGATCTGAGAGAAGCAATCTAAGATGAAGCATCTTGAGAAGAGCCTAAATAACAGCCAGGGGGATCTCAAAGGACTAAGCAAAGGGCACATACAGGAACTGGAAAGTAGTCAGAACACATGGAAAAGAGAGGAAAAGGAGAGGGTCTGAAATGGCTGGTGAGAGGCAGTGCATTACAAAATGCCCTGAGATAGAGACAGGAGCTGCAGTCACTTTTTAAAGGCATTTCTGTTCTGGATACGGGCTTCCAGGGAGGAGAGAGGGGGCTGCTGATGGCACTGAGCTGGCTCGCACACCATAAATGCTCCCTCCTCCATGCCAAATGGAAGGCTGAAACCAGGGGCCCGCAGTAGACCATCTGGGGGCTTGGCAATCTGAAAAAGCAGATCTTATTGCAAATGGGGAAGTAACAATCATAATAATCTAGGCTTGTCCAGAGGAATAAATACTCCAGTGTTCATGAGGCAGGTGTCCATAACCACAAAGGAAAGTTATGATTATGTAAAGAGAGAGCTGAGAGAGAAAACCCAGACCCAGAGGTGGCCCACCTTCTCCTGAGCCTATTTCCCCAAATTCCAATCTTGGGAACTGGCTCTCTAAACCCCCTTCATAAGAGAGCACCCCCTTCCCTTCCTTATCCCACCACTCCCCCAATGCACTGCCTGGTGAGAGCAGATGACAGAGTTAGGCCCAAGGACCAAGTATTCTGTATTCAAGTGCTGGAGCTTCACTTAGGAGAGAAGCATTGGTTGCTTGTTGAAGACGCAGTGGGAGGGTGACCCCAGGGGCCATTTCCCAGGGCAGCTGTGCCAGGCACAATCCAGAGATGGTAAACAGTGCCTGCCGCCACGCTACTGCCTTCTACTCCAGACTCTCAAGTAGGCTTCTTGTTCATGGTTATGGAAGCTCTTTCATACCATAGACAAAGGACCTTAACAATCACAAATGACTTCTTTGTTGATGCCAGTTTATTGTGGTTGATATTAATATTCCATTTCTCACATGGTCTGACTAGCATTGAAGCATATAATTACAACCAGACATTTCCTCAGAACCTGACAGGAGGAGAGAGGAAAATAATTCTTAACAGTAGGTCAAACGGCTCTCTCTCAAAGAACTCACATGGTGGGGATTTTCAGGGGACAGAAGATAAAAAGGACCAGCAACCCAAGTGAAGCTTTGCACATTGGACCCCAGTGCCAGTGTGAGCGTGTGCATAGGGCTGCCCTGTGTGGGCTGGTGTCCCTTCTCCCACCTGAATGACCTTGGGGAAGATTCCTATCAGACTCCAGCAAGCAGCCACACCAACTGTGCCTTACTCACCCAGTATGCTCCAGGGTATAATAAAAGGCCTTCCCATACAATCACACAGGGAGACAACTATTTTCATTGGCTGACAAAAAAATAAAGGTAAAAAAGTAAAATGAAGTTTTAAATAAATTTTTTTAATACTCAAAATGCACGCCATTGAGTTCACAATATTGTTAGAGATGGATCAAAAATTTGGATCCACTCTAGCAGTAAATGGAAAAAGGGAAGCATGACCTGCTAAAAGATGCATAGATCCATATGATAAAATTAGATTTACTGCCCAGGAGAGGTAGAACTATTTCTGAGGCCGAGACTAGGGGGAAACTTCTTGTTTTCAGACTCTGCATAATGGGATAAACAGCATCCATAACAATATCCTTACAGTACCAGGATCCAGTAGAATGTACTGCTTGTCTGTGATGCCCTCGCCAAGGGTTAAGGAAAAATATGGGCCAAAGGCCAAAGCAACTCTCTGACGACCAATACAATGTGGTGCCATCACGATACTGTAAATAAACAGCAAATGCTTACACATCTCTCATATGCGCCAGGCACCACTTGGCCCACTTTACATGTGTCATTTAATCTTTCCCACAACCCCATGAGATGGGTGCTGCCTTTATCTCTATTTACAGATTAAGGAACTAAAGCACAAAGCACATGAACAAGGCACAGATGGATAGTAAATTGGTAACTTCCTGTTGCTATAGCTTAATTGAGGGACAGATTAAGTTCGAATTTTACTTGTTTTATATTGGGATTACATAGCAAAATTCACTTAGAATAAGGTTTGCTGCTAAGCAAACAAAATTTAAAAACACTGTGTGGACCTAAATGTCTCTTAATAGAGGAGTATCTAAACAAACTATAATTCATCCATACCATGGACAATGCATAGAATCTTAAAACATGACTAGGATATATATGTTAAAATATACATGGAAATATAAGACATATTACATAGTGAAAACAGCAAGATGCAGAAGAATTACACAGTGTGATGAAAGAAAACAACCTATACAACCTCACAGGTACTGACACATGTTTAAAATCAATAGAAAGAGTGTCTGGAAGGTTATATAGCCAGTCTTTAACAGGGCTCTCTTCTGGGGAAGTGCTTGGATTATGGAAAGTAGGGAAGGAGTTTAGTCAAGGGAAATTTTTACTTTGACATAATATGTTTGGGTTTTTTACAAAAATATCTTCCTTTTCTTGAGTAATTAAAACATTTTAAAATTTAGAAGCACTGTTGGAGTATCTAAAGTATTTGTTTTTGTTGTTTTCTTTTGTTTTACCTCCTGCAACAAACTTGAGCAACACGTTCCTCTCCCAGCAGTCACGCTGGCCTGTAAAGCAATGATAGGAAGGGTCCCTTCCTCGCCCCAAATCACTGGTCTAGAGGAACACAGCACCCTTTTCTCATACGGTCCTCGAAAATCACTACTGTTCTCTAACAAGCTTTGGAGTATTAGAAAGCACTGAACTCAAGATAATGTTCCTAGACAAAAGTCTGCAGTATCGCCGCCATCTTTTGCTTCTGGTGAGGCACAGAGACATAGACTTTCTTGATCTAGATAAAACTGCAGCCCCTCAGAAGGGCACAAGCCACTATAAAATGCCACCTCCTCTTGAAGAAGAACCTGGAAAGCACACAAGAACAGGGCCAAGAGGATTACTTCAGAATCATTTTGTGAATGCCAATTTTCATCAGCCAAAGGTAAGGATTTGAGTTTGGGTGAATGAATGTATAGTCATTCCAGCAATTAGGCAACATGTTCAGTCTCTTCCTGAAACCATTCTTGGATTATAAAATGCTGCAACATCAGGGCTTAAAGGCCCATGCAGTTATCCAATTACTCAGAAACATGTTTAAAAAGAAATTTGGGACAGAAGATTTTATAAGTGACCTCATCTTGTCCAGAATGGCTCTTTCCTACTGTGTCTGCTCCCCAAAATTTCCCCAGATACAGTCCCTCACTTATATCCTAGGAAACCCACACAATGGCAGCCTCGTTAATGCAGATGGCCATGTCTAAAGTACGGACAGATTGGAATATGTCCAAGTTTTTCTAGTATGGATGGAGGTATATCACTAATGAAAATGCCTATTTAAACTGTACTTTGATAGGCAACTGGAACGAGGAAAGATATCACCTAAGGAATACTGTGCAGCCCAAACCCTTACCTTCCCAGTTTGGACACTACTTTGAAACAACATATGACGTAAGCTACAACAAAATGCCACTTTTAACCCATAGATTTAAGCGAGATCCTCGCTGGTTCCCAGGACATCAACCTGACCTGGATCCTCTTTGATACAAATGCACAGAAAAGTCAACTTATATGAATAGCTACTCAAAGCCTCAAATTGGGCATCACTCTGTGTGTGTGTGGGATCCTAATAATGACCAATTTCAGGATCCAGAGTTCTAAGAATAAGCAGCTTCATTTCCCCGGAATAGAATATGAGGGAGCAAATTCTAAACATAACTAAGATTATGTTTATACTTAATAAAAATAAATAAAGCCCAAAAAATACAAAAAAGAAAAAGAAAAAAAAATAAGAGTTGGAACACAGCTCTTTACCAAGAGCTTGCTTTGTCAGAGGATAAATCTGCTTCCTTAATTCTAATAATGGAATTGCAATGGGGGCTCTGATTGACATTGAGGTCATACAGTTGCGTCCCTGACTGAGTCCAGGCTTATGGAATCTCTGAAAAGTCTTGTCTGTATTTCAGTATTCAGGTAAATCAGTAATAGAGCAGTTGTCTAGCTCCTCACGCATGAAGTAAAATTGAGAAACCCATACCCACACTCCACTGAGGAAAAGTAAGTCAAATGGAGGAAGGACAATTATACAAAATTCTTTTGTAACTCTACCTTACAAAAGAAAGATAATCTCATTCTACTGTGTTGAGGATGTTCATCTCACAATGAATGTAAATAAGAAAGAGGTTAATTGTTACACAAACAATGGTGTCAGGCCGTAGGCTAGATCTGTACAAAAGATTACTGATATTTATATATATACATACTAAGCTATAGTTACACAAATATTTGATCAAATTCTCCCTTCTTTGGTTTTGATGGCTGTTCCTACAAATGTGACAGAAGGCAAATCAGTATCTTCATCCAAAATTTCCGCTGCACCTGATTCTATAATTCAAGTTCCCTATAGACATTGTGAAGACCATGTGATACATATGCCCCATCCAGGTGAAACTGTCAAACAAGGACTGACATTGCCATATCCCCTTACATCTTGACTGAAGAGTGCCACAGGGAGACACACTACTCTCTTTTACCACAGAACTGAATTAGGATGGGGAGAAGTCCTTCTTGTTATGTATTGTTGTCAATCATTCAGAAACTTTAGTGAGGAATAGCGCAACCAAATCACCTCTTCCTCCCACAAAGCTTTGCTCTCACAGGCTAGGCAAAGTCTGGACACAAGGAACCCATCTTCTAAATCCCAGGTCTCTTGGAGGCAAACGTAAAACACAGCCCTGGATTGCCAGCTCATGGTCTTTCCCAGGTCTGGAGAAGCTCCTTGACTCTTCAGGTGATAGGTTTGCTCCTTTAAGACCCCATTCACTGGGCTTGGCTGGCCTGCTGTACAGCTCGAGCAATCAATTGCCCAAGGTGGGGATATTTTCTAATTCATCTCTAAGTGGAAGGGAGAAGCTTTAGAAAGTGGCAGCAGCCATGCAGGGTGTTTTCATGGTTTGGGCTCCTAGTGTTGGTTATAGATAGTTAATCTGCCTCATCAATTAGAAGAGCAATAAGAGAATGGAGAGAGTGTGGCCAGGGGGGATGAGAATGACAAGCAAGATTCCAGCAGGGACAGTCTCTACTTAAGGGGCAGCTTGGGTTACACAAAGACACAGCCTAATCTAAGCAGAGTCCTATCCCTCATCTCTTTTCTGGATCAGTTAAGAAGTTTAATCTCGATAAACTCCTCATGCAAAGAAGCAAGATGCTGACAGAGTCAAGAAATAAAGTAGGTTTCCATATCTTGGGGAATACTGCATTTTAATTAGGAATGAGATCAGGGGATATTTAAGGCTCCCAAAAGAAATCCAGTCATTAGTTGTGGAGGACCCCAGATTAGCCAACTTCTCCTTGTTCTTTTGCTAAGGTATAATAATGAAGAGACCTACATGGGGAGATATTTCCTCTGAACTCAAGTCTACTGCTTTGGCTACAATAGCCTGGAATCAATACCTTTACTATTAACTACGTAGCACAAGTGGGGGCTGCCATCTCCTTAGAGATATTCTTACCTGCCAAGCACCTGATACAAGGTAGAATCCTTCTTCTGAATTTTTAAACTTGGGAGCAGAGGGTGGTGGTGGTAGTGCTAGAAGGCCATGTCCTCCTCCACGTGGAAGAAGCTGGTTAGTAGTAAGAGTCAACCGTGAGACCAACATGCATGGAAAAGCTTTTCAAAAGCCGAGAGAGAGGCTGGTGGCATTCTCTTCCCTGGTTCATGTTGTCTAAAGGTAGAGCTTAGCTATATCTCTACCCTTTGTCCTCTCTCGGTTTGGGTTGGTACAAACAGTGTCTTTACTTGCACCCCAAGTCCTGGCTAATGCATTTATCTCAAAGGGTGCTCAATAAATGGACCTAAATTTACTCCTTTGGAGATAGACATATAGGAAAGAATTCCTACTATTTGAACACAGTGCTGAATTAGAAAAGTAACTGAGCCTACCATCTCGCTTGATACGCTTGAAATGGCAAGTTTTAAGACAGGGTTGAGGTATTCCTCAATTGGTTATGGGTTTCTCAATTTGACTTCATGCATGGAGAACAAATTAAAGTAAAAACCAGGATCATCAAAGGCCAATGGGGATCTACTTTGGGGCACATGGTACATAGAGATGTAATAGTATAAAAAAGGTACTTTGTCTCCTTTGTGTGTGGAATAGAGGACTTTATATACAACACCTGCTGGGCTCCATTCTTATTTCTCATAGACCAAGGAGGTTAAGGTAGGGAATGAATACAAGCTGCAACAGACCCAGAGGCGTCAACAATGGGAGAGGGGGGAGGGGTATGGAATAAGAGGCAAAAGTTAAAAGAAGAAAGATATATACAGCTGTACAAATACCAGGTCTGTGAACCCGCAGGCTGAGAACTGCAGTTTTTCCTACTCCCTGGCCCTTCCTTGGCTGGATTTCAAGGCAAGAGATCCCTGGAGACAGAGTCTCCCAGAGGGGACATCTGTAACCATTTACATTATCCCTATAGCATCCACCTCCCCAAGAATTGCTTTCTCTGCAGCCAGAAGACAAACTAGGAATGATTATGAACCTGGGACTGCACTTAACCATGTGTAATCTCTGGCAGGTTACCTTATCTCAGGCTTCTCTCATCCTTTAGAGAAAATTATATCTTGCAGAGCAACAGAATATGTCAGTTAGGCCAATATAAATTAAAATGGAGGGGGAGGGTGGGGTATGAATGTTTTTTATCATGGGACGCTCTAATAATTTCTCTGTAAAATATAGTTTTGAATGATTGTGGAAAGATGGAAACATTTAAATGGCTTTGTTTAAGACAAAGGACCCAAGTACAATTAGAAGAAGTTCTTCCCTTCTACTGAAAGTTTTAATTAACTCATCCTTTTTGTGCAAGAGAACAAAAGAGGCAAAGTTTCTGATCAGGACTCCTAACAAATATCTGTAAAGATCTGTAAAAACAACCCATGTGAACTTAACCAAATACTTTCAGGCTGGAGAGAAAAAGTGCCTAAGTGACAACACAGAACCCACTGTTAGCTGATATCTCTGGAATCATGCCTTTGGCACACACAGCTGAAGACGTGTTCACTTTTCCACTGTCCCTGAAAAGATGCCCACATTTTGAGTCATATCTTCATGGTCCCAATTTTTTTCTCCTTATAAGCATTTTACTATGTACCATTAGTACTATGTGCTATACACACGTCTATAATTAGCACTTTGTAACTTTAAATAACTAATAAAGACCAATAAAAAGAATAAATTATTTTTATTATAATAAAAATAACTTGAATTTTAATTTCTGTTCTGATCTGGAAGTCAGGACAAATTTAGTCTAAACATCAGCCATGAGAGCCTCAACAAAGCCATCATACCTGGTTCTAGTGGCCGGTCAGATTCTATAATGCTTGCTCAGCCTTGACCTGGACCCTCCATTGTAGTGGGCCATGTTGGGCTCTCCACACCATTCTGGATGGGGTGTGGGCACTTGCTGACATGGCTGGAGGCTGTGCAGTATCCCCGAGAATGACGCTTTAAGAGCCTGGCTGGCTAGAGTGAATAATGATAGTGACCAAATGTACAAATTCAAAAATGTTTTGCATGAGGAAGAACAAAGGAATGTCAATAACTCAGAGTACTGAAAATAGATGGTATTTAATATTTTAAAACTTTAACTTATGTGTGAGACTAAAGCAAAAAATATTTATTTGGTACAAAATTTATATTTTGACTATTGCATTTCCTAATATAACTTATATGGATAGCTTAATTGAGCATCATAACTACATGAAACCTTGAGTAGGGCATGAGATTTTGTAGGTTTATCCAGAGTGATGTCTCGATAAATCCTAGAAGGATTTGAACAGTGAATAAAAGGGTATTTGCAAACTCCCCTTGGGAGAATGGTGAGAAAGGGGGAAAATTCAACTTCCCCAAGTGGAGAATTCTTGATATTTTCACAAGCAGTGGGGACAGCCAAAGCAATAGGCTGAGCCCCCAATCTTGGTGTTTGTTCATATAAAACTTATCCGTGCAAAGGATAGGCTAAGCCTACTTAAAATTAGGCCTAAGAGTCACCCCCAAGAGAACCTTTTTTGTTGCTCAGATGTGGCCTCTCTTTCTCAGCCAATACAACAAGCAAACTCACTGCCCTTCCCCTCTTTATGTGGAACATGACTCCCCGGGCTGTGGACCTTCCTGACAGTGTGGGACAGAAATCCTAGAATGAACTGGGACTCAGCACCAAGGGATTGAGGAAACCTTCTTGATCAAAAGGGGGAAGAGAGAAACGAGTCAAAATAAAGTGTCAATGGCTGAGAGATACCGAACAGAGTAGAGAGGTTATCCTGGAGGTTATTCTTACGCATTAAATAGTATCACCTTTTTAGTTAAGTTGTAACAGAGAGGCTGGCGGGAACTACCTGAAAAATGTAGAGCTGTGTTCCAGTAGCCATGTTTCTTGAAGATGATTGTATAATGATATAGCTTTTGCAACGTGACTGTGTGATTGTGAAAATCTTGTGTCTGATGATTCTTTTATCTACCTTAAGGACAGATGAGTAAAACACATGGATTAAAAATAAATAAATAATGGGGGAATAAATGTCAAAATAAATTTAGTAGTTTGAAGTGCTAGTGATCAATGAATGGGAGGGGTAAGGGGTATGGTATTTATGAAGGTTTTTTTTCTGTTTTCTTTTTATTTCTTTTTCTGAACTGATGCAAATGTTCTAAGAAATGATCATAATGATGAATATACAACTATGTGATTGAAAAAAATGAATGTTTATATTGTATGTTGATTGGTTTTATTAATAAAAATTAAACAAACAAACAAAAAAGAGCCTGGCTGGTCTCTGCCAGGCTAGTATGCTTCTCACTTAGGCTCTAGTACACTTGGGGATGCTGG
Organism: Myrmecophaga tridactyla; assembly: GCA_004026745.1. Classification (NCBI taxonomy): domain Eukaryota; kingdom Metazoa; phylum Chordata; class Mammalia; order Pilosa; family Myrmecophagidae; genus Myrmecophaga; species Myrmecophaga tridactyla. The sequence goes on along the minus strand of PVIY010010087.1, from coordinate 58,707 downwards.
GTGAAGGCATTTCTGCAGAATTCTCCAACTGACACATCCCAGAAGATCTCCTGCCTTCATTGTAATTCCCTAAACATGGGGACAGAGTTGGTTCCAGAGCAGTCAAACAAGGCAGGCAAGAGGTCACAATGGGGGTGTCATTTGGATGCAAGCATGGAGCGTGGGATGACAGTTAGCTCCAGTGAGACAAATCTAACCATTATATTATTGTTCTTCAGAGATGACAACTGCTTCTCAAAGTCCCTACCTTGGGATTTGCAAAATAAACCTGCCCTCCTTTTTCGGAGACTTTTTCTCTAGTCTTTGACATTTAAAGAGCCACATTTTCTATGATGCATCTATTAAGCTATGGATCCCAGGGCCCTCAGGATCCTGGCCAAACTATTCCAACTGGTCAGAACATGTTAAGTCATATGATGGCTACTTGCCTGTAAAGATGTTAAGATTTCCAGCACAATACGCTGGGTAAGCTTTGGCACTAGATAAGTCTTATTCCTCCTTCTTTAGCCACTAAAATCTTGGATGGTGCATGTTTTTAACTGAATAAGAAAACAAAAGAAAATGTAGAGTATTTCCAGGCTGCTTGGCCAAGGGTATCAAATTCAGAAAACCAATTGCAGGTGAGCAATAGAGGTTTGACTCTGCTTCCGGACACAGGGTTTCAGGTGAGATGTCAAAGTCACTAGGGCTACAGCTCAAGCTCAGAAGCACCTCTCATGCCCCTATAAACCCTTTAGAAACTTGGAAAGCACAGACCTTAAAAGTAATGGGATTGGGGGTGCAAGGGTAGTTCAGTGGTAGAATTCTCACCTGCAACATGGGAGACCTAGGTTTGATTCCTGGCCCATGCACTTCCCAAACAAACAAACAAACAAAAAAACAAACAAAAATTCAACAAATGGTGCTGCAATAAGGGGATACGCATATGGAGAAAGAATGAAATATGACCCCTGCCATACAGCATATAAAAAAACAAAACAAAACAAAACAAAAACAGCTGATCCCATGACCAGTTCCATTTTTTTGTGGGTGAGGAAGAGTCAAGCCAATTTACTATCTTTGACACAGAGGTAAAGAAATTTCTTCCAAACACTGAATGAATGGAGCACAATCAGATCCTTAGTTACCAGGTGTCCACTAAAGAGTTATCTTCAACCCCTTATGCCCTCTACCTCTTGGTTCCAATTATACTTAAGGGGAGGTTTGGTGTTGGTGGCTGGGCTTTCACTATCAAATGATGTAAATATCCACCTTCAGGGAAGACAAAGCAGAGTTCATAAATATCTACTTTAAATAGCTTCTTGGTACACCAATGTTCAAGTAATTATGGCTCATTCTTTCATCTATTCAATGGCTCATTCCTAAGGACCTACTAGGAGACACTCTCCAAGCTAAGCAAGTGATCGAGTCCCTGTCCTCAAAAAGCTCTGTTATATTAGAGGGAGAAAGGACAGAAGGGAAAATCAACCTTTACTATGAGATGTGTTAATACTATCATAAGTGTATATAAGCCAACAACAGTGGCATAGGGAAGGGACGAATCAATTTGAACTTCAAGGGATAGGAGAGACTTTACAGTGGAAGTACATCTTAATGATTGAGTTATGAAGTCTATGAAGGAATTTCTCCAGGAGAATGGAAGAAGAGTACCTTTAGAAATGGTCTTGCTGATATAAATAATCTTCATGAAGCCTTGACAATTACTATCCTTCAGACACTTTGGTCTCACAGAACACAGCAAACAAAGGATACCTTGAGGACGGACAGGTTTGATGTAAGCACATGAAGGCTCCTAACTGATCTTCCTGGGGCTACATTCAGTGCGAGATAAATGCATTTGATTTATCAAAATGTCTTCTGCCTTGGCTAAGCTTGGTTCATTACCAAATTCTCTTCACCAGGTGGCTGGATACATAAGAGACCTAGAGCACTGTAGGAGAAGCAGTATTTGTAATTGTCCTGGAACGCTGAAGAGGGATGATACTAAAGTTAGAAGGAGAATAAAAGAGTAGGTTCATTAAGGTCTTTCCTCATCTTGCCAACTCCAATGAATCACTATTATTAAAGGCACCTTCAGACACAGAGAAGCAGGCTGGGCGCTAGAGATGGGGGGTAGGTCCAATGTTTTAGCTCATCTGGAGTCACTAGAAGTAAACTACCCAGTGCCTCTTGATTGCCCTGACTTTTAATCTGAAGAGCCTACAATTAAATAGGCATGACACAAAATCCATAGCTGGGGAATATGGGATTAGGCAAGGACCAAAGTGAGGAGTTATTCCTTTGGTCACAAGAATGCTGCTTTCTTTACAAGTTTCCCAAATGGGAACAAATTCAGGGGAAAATAGATGGGAGCAGTTGCTTGGGAACTGGAGGTAACAAGAACAACACTATAGAATAGATTTTAAATATGACTGTAGGGACAAAGTCAGTTTGCAGTGGTTTTGGGAGTGACTTGGAATGATTCAAGATGATATGTTTTTATCCTGCTCTTCCAAGAAGCCTGGTGGTGAAAGGAAAACAAATTACAGGGCAGCATAGAGAGGCAAGTCAAGATAGATTTGTTTGCTTCCCCTGTACCCCCCCCCCCCAAATGGCTTGCTGAAGAACTAAGAAGCATTTGCAGTCCAGAGCAAGGGACAGGTAGGCAGGGAAGAGGAGAAGAAGCAATCAGAGGAGAAAGAGGAGACAGAACAGGATAGGGTCAAGAGGACAGGATACTAGAATAGCCTTGGCCAAGGGAAGAGACTCTCAGCCTGTGAAACAGAAGGAAGCTGATAAATGATAGCAGTGAACATAATTACATTTGTTGGTGAAGGGGAGGGAGGATAAGAGATTCATCTAAGCTTTGATGACTTCAGTCGAGAGGGGAATATAGGGATGAGGACTAGTGGAAAGGTATAAAAGAGCCTCTGCTGGGGAAGGGAGTGAAGAATACAGGGATGAGTCCAAGGACTCCCAAGCACTCTTGCTGGGAGCGCCCACTAAATATCCTGTACATGACCCTGATATGATGCCACTTTATGAACCGTGATGGGTAAAAGATGTCCAAGGATCTCTTTACAAGGAGCTGGCAGATAGCAGTGACAGGGGTTAGAAATGGCAGAAGTCTAGCTCCTAACTTATACTGGGAACATGAAGGACAGGGATGCTAAAAAATGGGATGTACCCAAAGGAAACTGCTGACAGCCTAGAGCCCTTGAGTAACGATGCCCACTGTCACCCTCCCTGTGGTCTTGAAAAACCTCTCTGCTCAAAATCAAGAGTGGGTACACAGCTCTGGAGTAACCAGAGGTCGCTAGCTGTAACCAATGTCATTGTCACCATAGCTAATACTTATGGAGTGCTTTCTAAGCACTTTACGTGTATTAAATTTCTTATCTGTATTTCAAAGTCAAGGAAACTGAGTCCCAGGAGGTTAAATCAAGTGCCCAAGATCATACAGAGCTGAGATATCCCAGCGTGTGTGGATCCAGGTTCCACACTCACAACCAGTCAGAGCAGCTCTCACAAAGGATGCTGCCTACTTTTCCAACTTTCACTGCAATCTGACCTGAGTGAAAGAAAAGCCAATGTCTGGAGCTAGAATGCCTATATGTCTATTTGTCTTTGCAGCTCTTCTGGCCCAAGCAGCCAGGCTACTAGATTAACCATTTGAGTACCAGATGGCACAGAATAAAGTCTCATGTTTGCAGCTTGAGTTCATTTCACATTTTAACATTTTACTGCAGATTCCAAGCCAACTGGCTTTGGGAGGGGGGATATGGAGATCCATGGTGATTCCATTTTCTTTGCGACCTTGGGTAGGAATTTTGCTAAACATTGAGACTGTTGGAAGCCAGGCACAGTGAGAAGATGCTGACAGTGCTGGGAAAATGAAATGCTCAGAGGGCAGTGAGTGGGTCTCACATACCCTGCTCAGAGCTATTTTTAGAGGCTTTTTCAGTAACTCTGGGTTAGATCTAATAACATCAATGCAGGACAGGTGTGACCTGTTTGTGAATTAGCCAGGAAACAACAGCTGAGGGGGCAGAAGCCCTCAAGATCCTTGCAGCAGATTACCGTGTCCCTCAGCTTTGTCTACTGAAGAAGGAATTGGAGGATAGGACATGGAAGGTCTGATCAGCCTTGGGGTCACCCAAGGCCAAACCCAGCAGCCAGTGGACCTCTGGGCTAGGTTGCAGCTGCCTTTTCTAGCTCTTTAGTATGCTTTGGCTTGAGACTTCAATCTGGAATCTGGGAAGGGGCTGAGAGATAAAGGAATGAATGGCCTAAGATGCTTTGCTAGGAGAGAACCAGCTAGTCCCGCCCGTTCTTTCAATTTTCCCTCTCTAGTAATAGCCAATAGCAGTTAACTTTTATTGAATATTTCCTACAAGCATAGTATTATCTCAAATGCATTCACATGGATTATCTTACATGGTCCTCACAAAACTTGATCTTCTTTATTTAGCCACGAGGAAATCCAGGCTTTTAATTTATCTGCCCAAAAGCACTTAAGTCAGTAAGTGTGGCAAAGTAAGGATTCCAACCCAGGCCTGACCCCAAACTGCATGTTCTTAACTATATTACATAGAGTCCCCCATACCCCAAAGGCCAGAGACAAATCTTTCTTTCCTGAACAAATGCTTCCCCTCTGGCTCTGTGCCACCCTGACCATAAGCATCTCTTCACATGCCCCCAAGTCCAAAACTCTGCCTTGCTCCTGAGGGATTGCCCTCTTGGACTGGTCAGAGGACAAGGGCTCCTGGCCTATGCACTAGGCTCACCTCTGATCCAATCACCTAGCCCCTCTGCATGGGAGAATGGAAGAGACAAAAACCTTGGTTCAGAGAAACCTGCTCTCTGAGCCATCTCAGCATGAAGAAGCACAAGAAGGAGCGGATGAGCTGGGAAGATGGGGGTGCTGGAGACCTGGGCTGGAAAAGTCCTGCAGGGATGGGGTCAGTGAAGGGTTCATTGGAAAGGAGGGGCTTGATGGAGTCAGGTGAAGTAGGTGGGAATCAGAGAGGAGAAGGACATTTGGAGTAAAGACTCAGAGAAAGGAGGGAGTATAGTATACTCAGGGGTAGATATATTGCAAAGGTATGCCCTTTGCAAAGGTAAGTTGAGGCTGAGGTCCAAGGGCTCTCAAGAGTCAAGCATGCTGAAGATCATGGGCTGTCACTCCCAGACAAAGTATACACTCTGAGGACTTCTGATCAGGGTCACAAGGTGAATGGGGACTTTTTTTTAAAGGGGATTTTTAAAATCCCCTTAGTACTTTGAGGGTAGAGAACAGGGAAGATACTCTGATCATACTGCAAATGGCATGCCCAATAATTTGTGTTTTGCTTTTTTAATGTTCCTTAAAACCCGAAAAGAAGAAAAGTATGTTTCTCTATGAGTCATCCTGGAGGTTCTGAAGTCTCCCTACTTAGAACTTCTTCCCTCAGTAAACTTCCAAGTGTACACAGGAGCCAGAATTTATACCCTGGATCTCAGGACAGAAAGAGCCTCCTTACATGTGTATCACATGCAACGTTACTTCCTCCAGAGACAGAACTTCCCCTGCAGGAGGCACAGAGTTACAACATCCACCTGGGACATAGGCACCAATAACCTGAGGCACATCTTGACTAGAAGAACCTCCTGGTTAGAAAGCCTGACTTTGGATACAGGGAAATAAAGGCCAAAAAATGAGAAGTACACTTATCTCTCCTGCCCCCCAATTTCTCCCATGTGGCTTCTGAAAGTTTAAGATGATGCAAACCTCTGCCAAAATGTCCGGCCACCTTGGCATGTTCTCTGGTGGCTGTGATGCCCCATTCCATAGCTAGGCAGACGCTAAGCACAGACAGGATTTCTGCTGGGTTCTAAACCGATAATTTTCTACATATTTGGCAGAAGAGATGAAAAGAGAGGTTTGGACTGGGAGGCAGAGATCAGGGTTCAAGATCAGGCTCCACCACTAATTGCTATGGCCCTAATAAGCATGAGGTTCTTAGCATCTCCCGGACTTTGTTAAATGAGGGGTTTGTACTAGTTGATTCCTATGCGCCCTCAAGCTCTACAGTTTTGTTCAACTGCCTCACTTTCTCAATACAGCTTACCCCATACCACATCACAGTCAGAGTAATTTTCTTAAAACATAAATTGTACCCGCAGTGAATCCTATGCCTCTTCCCTGCTACATGTCCCCCGTGACACAAATGCTTCACCCACAACCCTTGCCGCAGCCCTCGTTCGCTGTCCTGTGTGATCTGGCATCCGCCTGCTGTTCCCTCCATAGCTTACTTCAGCCACCCTGACTTCTCTCTCATTCTTAAAACTTGCCAGACTTCCTCTTGCTTAAAGACCTTTGTAAATTCTATCTCCTTCACCCCATTTTCACTTAACTCACTCCTACTTGTCTCTCAGGTTTCTGTTAAGTACCATTTCTTCAAAGAGGACTCCTTAATTTCTCCTTCTCAATCATCGATCGCCTTCATGGACCTTTTGTCCCTCTCCCTCACCGCACTTACTGGTTTGTGGTTTGGGGGTTATTCACTGGGACTGTTTAGCCTCCTTCCCCCACATTAGATGGAAGGCGCACAACAGCGGAGACTGGCTGTACTTGGCTCACCACTGCACACCCAGTGCCTGGAACTCCATAAATATTTACTGAATGAGTGACCGCAGAGGGCACAAACAAAAGCCAGTCGGCCTGATGTTTGGGTCTTGGGGTCCAGAGACCTCCATGTCGCTTCCAAGTGGGAGACCTCCCATACCTCCCGTCCTTCCATGGTTACAGTGTCAAATCTCTTATCTGTCAGCTGCCTTTGCCCTTTTTGTCTCTGAAAAATGTTCAACCTAAAATTCCTCAATGTGAAAATAAATGCGTACCCATCTCAGCCAATTTAAAGGCAGTCACAAAAGAGGAGAAGGAGCCTGAGTGCGTTCCTTTCTGGCTCGCACCAAACACGCACGTTCGTGTCCTAAAGATAAAGGGCATGAACAACCTGCAACCCGAAACCCTCGGCTCCAGAGCATTCAAAGGAGGACTCCCAAAGAGCTTTCCTCCGGAAACTCAGAAGCTCATCCGGCTGACAGCACACATTGCTTCCGCAGCAGATATTATCCGAGTGGGGAGTGAATTAAACAACTTCCGAATCCAGTACATTTAAAAGGCAGCAGCTTCCTCTCGGCACGCACCCTCAAACCAAAAGGCAAGTGGATACACTCTCTGGTCATGGTGTTTGGAGCCTCCAGCTGTTTCAGGGCCACAGTTAAAATAACTCATTCCCGCACTCATTTCTTGCCTTTCTGTACAGAGGCTCATTCACTGGGATGTCAGAGGAGAGACAAAGACAGCTGAGTGTGTTCTCCTCCAGTGTCTATAATTAGATTCTCATGAAGAACTTGGCCGTGACAGGGCTTTGCCAGACAAATACCTCCCCCTACCACAGACACACACACACACACACACACACACACACACACACACACACACACACACAGAGCTAAAGCATCCCCTCAGTCATCTCCACGGACGCCCAGAGAAAGTGATCAGTCACTTACCCTCTTGAGCCACGCGAAATGCTTGTAAACGTCAATGTCCCCATCCATGCTGGGCACCCATGTCAGCAGTTAGATCCCTTGGTTGAGAAAAAACCGTTTTTCTGGCAGAAGGCCAAGCTCTCTCCCCTCCCCTGCCTCTCCCCCTCCCCTCGGAGGAACGCCAAGCTGTGTTCAAAATTGCCCACTTGCCTGGCCTGTGTCCTTCGGCCTTTCCCTAAACAGTCTCAGATGTACAACTACCCAGAGCAGACTGTGCTGCTCCAATATCCTCCCCCACCGCCCCCACAGAGACACACGTGCGCGCACACACACACACACACACAGGAGCCCACGGGCACCAGCCCTGGGATGCAGAGCCCTGTGGAGCAATCAAACCTAAGAAAAAGGAGGGGGGAGGGGGAGTCTTGGACAGGACTTGTGAACACACACACAGACACACAAGCATGGGGAGTTTCTTTTCAGTGATAATACCAGAGCCTGCCAGAGGAAAACAGTCCTGAAGAAAATTCCTTGTCTGGCTTCCCCCTTCTGGAGTGGCTGGAACTCATTACAGAGAGACCCTGATTTCCTGTCTCTGCTTCACTCTGCATTTACCCACAGGCTCCCAGCTGCTCACAGTTTATTTGGGACTGGGGAGAAGACTAAAAATAAGTGTTGCTCTCAGAGGAGCTTGCTGGTTCCCACACACTGCATGACCCCCACCCTGAAGCCCACGCCTACCCCTTTTTCAGGCCTGGGGTGGGTTGAGCCCCAAAGAAAGCCTGCCGTTTATAAAAAAAAAAAACAAAAACATTCAGAAGTAGCGCCAGTCTGGGTCCTTGGGTCTGCTGCATGCCAGGCCCCATGCAGGGTGTTCTCGGTCCTTGGCAGCACCCTCTGCCAGAGAGGAACTGCTGCAGCCCCGGAGACTCGGCAGGCCCAGGGAGTTGGGCTCAGGGCTGCTGTCGCTCCCACCACGGGGCTCTCCTGGGGCCAAGTGCTGCAGCTGGGGGTTGGGGAATGGGGGGAGGCATGTCCTGCTCCTGTCCAGCCCCAGACCTGCCTCACTGGCTCCCCCACCCAAGACTCCCTGCTTTACACACCCAGGAAAGGGTGAGGCCGCCTCACGTGTGTTTCCACGAGACTCAGAGGCAGCCCTGGCTCGGTGGGAGCCTTGGGAAGGCCTTGGTGGAGAAAGTGAGCTGTGTGGTGTTTTCCTACTGGCAGGCCACAGGCTGGCTTTCCAGAGTGGCCTGTCCAGTGCTTCCCAGATGCTGCCTCCACCTCCTTCCTCATACTCCCATTCCCTTGGGAGAGCACCCCTAAAAACAGCATTTCTCCCTGGCCCAACCCTCAATGTGTGATTACGAAAGTGATCTTTGATGTGGGTGCAGAGGGAACTGTGGTTACAAGCAGAGGCCCTGAGCTTTGCAGACACATATCTCATGACCACCTGGGCTTCCCCAGTGTCGGGGGCCGCCAGGGTCTTTCCTGCAACTCCCAGTTGGAAGAGAAGAGTCTACTGGGTATCTGCAGGACCCTGAACACCGCGGCACGCCCCACCATGGCCCAGAAGCTGGGCCTGGAGGAGACGGTTGAAACTATGACCGGCAGCAGAGCCCTGGCAGGCTGGCCCAGCTCTCAGAGATCCCAGAGGCAGGGGGAGGAGAGCTGGCCAGAAGCTGGCATGCTGGAGGAGTGAATTCCTGGAGACACACCCAGATCAGAGATCAGAAAGGAAAAGCAGCCTCTGCTGTCCATGCACTAAGCTCCAGGCCCTTCTTCCTCACCCCTGGCCCAGTTCCAGAGAGCAGACAGGGCGCCACCCAGCCTGAGGTCCCTGCCCAGAGCTAGGGCAGGGTGTGCTACCGAAGAACATCTCCAAAGTTGCAAGGGTGGGTAGGCCTTTTCTAAACTCCACCTCCTCTCCCATTGTTTCCCCTTATTTTTCTATCTAAAAGCCTGGAAAGGTCAAATGAAGAAATTCATCCAGTCAACACACATTTGCCCCTTATCCAAGGTGAATGAAACAGACCTCCTGCCCCGGGTAAATAAAGAATTACCACATGGAATATAATGAAGGTGTATCTGGGGCACCGGGGAGGAAAGGTAGGGGAGGTGATCTTGGGGCTAGATGGGGGGAGGCCCCCAGTGACCCAGCCCCAGAAGGATGGGAGAAAACCCTGCTTCCCACGGAGGGAGGCTCAGTGCCCTTCTTTAGGTCCTAGTACGAAAGAGGAGGAAGGAGGTGATGAGAGGGGCCACGTGGCTATCATCAGCCTCACACTCCCACCTGCCCATCAGGATGTGGCTCAAGGGACAGCACCTCCAGGAAATTTTCCAGTTGCCCTTCTTATTCCTTCCTAAGCACTCATGCTCCCCTCAACATCACCTGCCCTGCTGCACCAAACCACAATGGACTGATACACGTCTGTCTACACATCAGCTCATAGGAAGGGTCTTATTTCTGACTCATTTTTCTAATTTCTATGCCCAGCACACTTGGTACACAGTAGGATTTTAACAAACATTCTTTGAAAAAAAAAAATGAGGCTCAAATGGGTAAGACTGGCAATATACAGCAAAATTTGTACTCAGGAAAAACAGTCTTGAAGGTGTATTTCCCCAGGATACAGATGCTTGAGATAAAGAGGAAAGGGCAGGACAAGTTTCATCTATTAGCTCAACTTGTTCATGATAGGGAGGGATGGAGAGACTCCAGACAGGCTACAGCTAAATCCTTTACATACATTTACGGTATCCTAAAGTAGCAATTCTAACTTGAGCTCATTTTTTTTTTAAACACCATAATACATTTTATTTACATTGTAATTCAATTCAACAATGTATAAAATAAAATAACCCCAAAGAGCTAGGAACTGGAACTGGGCACACACGTGTGGCTGGCGGCAGGGGATGGGGTGAGGATCCGCGGATTGGGCGGGCACACGCACCTTTTCACTCACTAATCCCCCGCTGGTAGAGAGGCCTCAGACAGCAGCTCAGCCCTCATCCTGCTGGCAAGGCATGCCCTTGGCTGCTTCACGCTTGCCCAGAAGGCAACCCAGGCCATGGGTGCCTCAAAACAGGCCATAGATGGGCTTTAGGGGATCAAACAAAGCCCCTGAAAGTGTTCATACAATGCATTAAAGAAATAACAAAACCTATGCATATGTACATACAGCATCCCTATTTCTCTGAAAACTGAGTTTTCATCGGATTATCAAAATGGTTCATGATTCCTGCAAAGTTAACAACCTTGTGTTTTATCTGGCCTACGCAGTTACTCTCAGAGGTTTAGGCTGCCCATACTATGGGTGGGTCTGGGCTCTCTGCTTCCATTTCACTGCCCCTGGAGGGTACAGTCTTAGGAATTCCCTGGGCCCATCATGAAGAAGGAAGTGCCCAAGGATCACGAATGGTTCACAGATAGGGGTTATCACAGTAACCCTGACAGCCCTCACTCAGTTCTAGCAGACAGATGCAGCTCATTACTATCAGGAACATGAGGCAGCAGCTGAGGGCAAAGAGCAGGACACTTCAAGTCAGAATCCCGGCAGTAAAAACAGAGCTAAGAGGCCAGAGTGGTCAGGTCCGGATAAGAGGAGATCATTATTGCTTGCCCGCTCCCATTCCAGGGCCCCAAAGGAAACCCCAAGATCACCGCCTACCTGGTTAGAATTCCAGGTACTTGTGGGAACAGCTAAAGGCAGGTCCCTGAGGCTTTACTCCTACCAGCTACAAGAAGTCAGCATCTTATCAGGCAGAATTGTGGACTGAAAGGAGGCTCTTGGGTCACATGCCATTCCATTACCCCTTACCTGCATCCTGAGCTCCAGACCAGCTCTGAGCCTTGGCCTCTGGGCCACAGGTGACACTTGCCTGTAAGTCAGATTCAGGTTTGGGTCCTTCAACAGGTAACCCTGCAGTGAACCTGCTACTAGGAAGAGGTGATGAGCAGGGGAGGCAGCGGGAAGAAAAGAGCCCAGTCCCGAGAACACTGTTTCTTTAGGCCGAGGATGAAGTTGTGCCCAGGAAGCAGAATCCTGCTCCCATAGCGTACAAGCCCAGGGAGTGCATCTCCACAATGGGTGAGATAAGGTTCATAGCAAACATTTCACATAAAGGCCCAGAGAGTAAAAATTTTAGGCTTTGTGTGGGCCATACCATCTCTGTGCTACTCAGCTCTGTCATTAGAGGTGCAAAAGCAGCCATAGACAATATGTAAATGAAGGAGGGTGGCTGTGTTCCTATAAAACTTCATCTATGGACACAAAAACATGAATTTCATACAATTTTTGCATATCGCCAGATATTCTTGAGATTTTTCCCTGACCAATTAGAAATGTAAAAGCCATTCCTAGCTCGTGGGCTATAAGAAACAGAGGCAGCAGGCCAAATGCAGGCCCTAGCTTGCAGAGTTAGGACACTGCTTCCCCATGTATAATGAACCACCTGGCTGAGGAGGTTCTTGTAGAAATGCAGATTCTGATTCAGCAGGTCGAGAATGGAGCCTGAGACTAAATGCCCAACAAGTTCCCAGGTGATGTGGATACTGCTGGTCCAAGGATCACACCTTGCATAGCAAGAGGTTGGAAAACTCACTTTCAGAAGTTACTTGAAGCACAGGGTTCTGAGCAAGTTTGTGAATTCCCTGGAGTCTCCCTCCTGCCTGCCTGTGCACCAGCGGGCACCTGGAGGGCAGGGGGCCCTGTGGCTCTGGCCTTCTCTGCAGGTGGAGGGAGGTGGGTGCCCACATGCTCAGACCTCAAGTCAAGCTAACCTGGCAACATTTCCCACCCACGTCCCCTAGGCCTAAGGCAGGAAATTTAGTGGGGAAGGATTTATTTTTTCTTTTTACCAGTGTTTGCACATTCCTGGTCATTTATAAACATTGGTTCTTAGGGACTGAAACAGTCTCCTCAGGTCAGGTCTGAAAAGAGCCAGATGTCTAGAATTTAGTAGGATATGATTTACCTTGGGGGTGGGGGGTGGAGGGAGATGTATAGGAAAATTAAAACTGCTGATTTTCAGTGCCTGAAGGCCCCCAACCTGGGATACTTTGCCAGGAAAAATGCATTCAAAATCCCTCAAGGTACAGAAGTTCACTGGTTTCCAAGGAAAAGGAGAAAGGACTCTCTTTGCCAGCTGATCAGGGGTTCTGCCCAGCAGCTTCACAAAGAGAAGTGCTTATGTCACCTTTCTGACTTAAAAAAGAAGTAAAGAAAAGCCATGTTCTTGTTTATAAAGTCCTCGGATTTTAAACTATCTTCTTCCCTGGAGTTTAAACTCCCCAGGATTTGTCCTTGACTCCCACCTAGTGGCACCTTCCGGTACTGCACAAGGACAAACAACTCCCCACTAGCGTGCAGCTCCCAGCCCCCACCCTACCCAGGGCAGGAGTCCCTGGGGACTCAAGTATGTGGCAGAAAGCGCTCAGGCCCACACTCCTTACTTCACACTCACCCAAGTTCACACCTGCCACTGGGGGAGGCAAGAATTTGACCTTTGGAAATTGGCTCTCATAGGACCTACTTTTTTACTCGAAGAATAAGCATTACATTTCCTTTTCTCATTTTAAGATGCAGAGGGGAAATTTTTTCCCACAAAACTCCTGTTTGTAACTTTTCAAAATTAAAATGTTCAATGAGCATACACCCTGGACCATCTTTCACTCCAGACCCATAGGTGGAGGATGGTTACACACAGCTTGACACACTTTATAATTTATAAAACAGCTTTTTCTTCCCACTTTTTTTTTTTTTTTACAAGTCCTCAGGGTTTTTCATCTGGTAAACAGAAAGCTCCAACATACCCCCTACCTAGATACCCAGATCTACCAACTCTTAACATTCTGCCACACTAATTATATCATTCTTTCTTTTTTCTAACCACTTGAGAGTAGGTTGCATACGTCATGCTCTTTTACCACTTAATACATCTGTGTACATCTCCTAAAACCAAGGATATTCACTTATATAGCAACTTTAAGTACAATTATCCTCTGTTTCTTAAGATATCAAAGAAGGTAAAGAGGGATGCCTGAACTGAGCAGTGGGATGTCAGAGATGGGCACACAGCCTAGGTGGGGCCTCCTGCACCCTAGCTTAGCTGGGCCCTGCAGAGGCTGCCCATTCAGGACACTCTCCACTGCTCCTCAGAGATCAGCCTCAGCCAAGCCCAAGACACAGGGGCAGCCACACTTAGACAGGCTCCCTGGACTGTCTCCACTTTGGTAACTGAGAAACCTGGACTGAGGAGGTCAAAGGCTGGTACCTACCAGGAGACCACTCAATACAGCAGTTGAGACCACTCAGACTGCAGGCTTGGAATGCTTGGCCAGTTTTTGCAGACTGCCAAACCCAGCTGTCACTTCCAGAGTGCCAGAGAAGGGAAACAGGTTTGCAGAAAGCCACATACAAAGGTCAGGGGCAGAGCCGTGGCCTTTTGACGCCTCCTTCTCTGGGGCTCTTCTAACCTCCCGTACTGCTTCACCCTGGTTCAATTTGCTTCCATCTGCCCAGAAAGGCTGACCCACAGGACACCTCCAACCTTGCAGAGAAAATAAGTTTCTGCTGAGGGGCCAAGCCTGCCCCACACATACCAGTTACAAAGAGGGGTCTAGAGCATGGTCTCTCTACTGGTTTTCTGCTAACGACTCCCCTTACCCTGGAACCTGAGCTCCACCCTGACTTGCCCTTGTTTTGATGCTGTAGGGTTTACCTAACATTCTTCTGACTTCATCTTGAGCCCATGGGGATCCCATTGGCCCACATCCAATGACATTAAACGTCAGTAAAGACTGGTTGCCTGGCTTGGGGGTGGGCATATCCCAGACCATCTGGAGACTGCTGGCTCTGGTCTGCCTTAGGCATGAGCACAGGGGACCCTGGCAACTAGTCACAGTCTGTACATCACGCTGGGTCCACTTGTCAGGCTAACTGGATATTCCAGCCCTGCAGGGCCACCTGAATCTAGGGAGTGAGCGCCTCTTTGGGTTTCATTACTCATCCTAGCCCTGGGTTTTCCCAACCAACTCTGGTCAGTCAATCAATTAGGTAAGGAGGGATAGGGACACCTCTTCCAAATAATGAGAAGGTCCATTCCTCAAGATTCAGCCCCAATACTAGAAATGATCATAGAAGAGGCACTAGTCCCTTCTTGCCTGTGGCATATATCAGAGCCTACAGTGCCCAGGGTCACTGATGACCACCTTTCCCCTTCCCTGCCAATCTGATGAGGTTCAGTGGCTCTAGACTGGAAATGGCCACACTCTCCTTATAAGCAAATTCCTGAACTTCACGGTAAAAAGGGGGAATGCATGGGTCTAGGAGGAAGTGCCAGGCAAGGAAAAATGGCCACTCCTTTCTGAAACTCAGCCCCATTCCAAAAGTAACAGAGATGCCTCAGCCTTCTAGTTTGGGCCTTAGCTTCATACTCCATGAGCTATGGACACTTAGTGTAGCCTGTCAGCCAAACATCAAAGGCGGCCTTTCCGTCTGAGGGTGACACTGTTCTGCTGCACCACTGGACAGTCTCAGCCCCAGCTTGCCTTGATTGCAGTCATCGTCAACAACACAAGAGACTCACCCAAAGCTCCCTGATGTACCACCAACTTCCCAGGGAGGCCCAGAATTCCGTTGCAGACACTGCTGATAGAAAAATGGAATCTGGACCCCTTTCCTCCTTGTCTCATTGAAGCCCCAGAGAGAAACCTCAGCTCAGAGAGCCCCACACTGAGAAGAGGCTGAAAGCCTGCCTCTTCTCACTCTAACTGGCAGGACCCTGTTTTAGGTCCCAGAATCCTAAAAACTTGCTCACAACCTAATACCACGGGATATGGGAAACATCTGCTCTATTTGGCCTTTAGAAGGCTTGAATCTGATCAGTTTATCATTATCCCAGGCCTAGAGGCCTTGCCCAACAGGTCTCCTGCTGTTGCTGAACTTGCTGGCCCAGCTGTATCCTAGCCCTGCCAGGACCTCGGCAGAGGAAAAACCAACTCCACTCCAAAGAAACCCTGCTGCTTAGTCTTTCTGACTATATTGCACTAAAATCAGGAGCTCCTTCTCCATTTGCGACATAAAGGGAGGTTCCCAGGATGATTCTGCTAGTTTTCCTTTTCTAACCACCAATCACTCCATGCTCCCCACTGAGCAGTTTTTTGTATGTACACAGGTGTCAACATCTGAGCCTGAAGATCCAGAGGACCTGGAGAAGAGGCAACAAAAAGGAGACCTTGTTTCCTACCACATGATCCTTCCCAGGATCACAACTGGTGGGCCCTTAGGTGAACACCTGACCCAAAGGCAGCTAATCCATAACTGTGATTAAATGAGTCTTTAGTTTCTCTTTCTTTTTCACTTAACATTTCTTCAAAGGCCTGGAGGACTTAGCTTAAAAATTAAGAACTAGGCCAATCAGATTTTCTCCTTCAGGAATTTGAGCTAAAAAAAAAAGACGGGACAAGAATTTGTCAGCTAATAAGAAGCATAAAATCAAACATAAGGATGTGTGGCAGTCTCTCTGAGCTGTCTTCCTAAGGGTCATTCATCCCCCCTCCCCACTTCATCACTGCTCCTTTCTAACAGGGGCCACCCACTATGGAAAATGAAAGTGCAATACTCACTTTCCCTTGCAGCTGGAGTACATGCATGTGAACAAATTGGGGCCAAATGGCAATTCTACTGGAGAGTTTCAGAGAAAAGTGGTTTTTTTTGTTGTTGTTGCTGTTATTTTTGTCTTTAAACCAGGAAGGAAAACAAGACACACTAAAGAAATCATTCCTTATCTCTGGACATAGCTGTATTGCTACATGTGAGAATGTATTGCCTGGAGCTGCAGCAACCATCTTAAAACAGGGGATAAGCATGAGGTTGGTGGATTAGAAAGATGGAAAGCACCGGAGTCCCTGAGGTCATCTCAAAGCCCCTGACCTAACCCTGGGAGCACCAATCCTCTGGTCATCATGTTAGCGATATGTAAACCTCCTTATAAAATTATTGTTACTAGACAAAGTATCCCAAGTGATAGAGATGTCATCAGGCGGAGTTGAACCATGCCAGGCCAATGTTATGACACAACAGTAACTGAGATATGTGAGAAAGCCAGTGTGTCTAGAGAGGATGATGGTGCAAACATGCAAGGAGACGCACAGATACCATGCTGGTCTCTCCAGCTGCCTTACTAACTCCAATTCTAATACGAGCACACGTGTTGCTTTTTTTTTTGTCTTATTAATAATTCCAGTGAATCTCTGTGGTTTAAACCAGTGCTTCTCAATCTTTAGCGTGCACAGGATGGCCCGGCAAAGGTATAGGGTGGGGCCACGTTCTGGGTTTTTTTTGTTGTTGTTTGTTCAAAAAAAAAAAAGCTGCCAAAGCTACTGGTCCATAGACCTTAATTTGAGTAGCAAGGTCTTCCAACTGAAAGAACTAAGCTGGAACACCCCGTGGATTTCTTCACTGCTTTGCATTCTATTTACATACAGATAAGACCTCGTATGGAATGTGTGTACAGCCATGACTTTAGGCCTATGAAACCTGAAAACCAGACAGGCTGTCTCTGTTCCAAATCAAAAACTTAACATCTCACTCTGATATTGTGGATTGTTTATATGAACTTTTGACCTGCTAAAAGTACACATTCATAGCTTGCTGATGTCCGTAATTACTCTAAATGATTTACGTATTCAACAACATTTAGGAATCTTCTCTCCAAAGGAAGGCATTCCATTACCATTGTAAAAACCCCAAAACAGATCTGCACATCAGAATGCATGATGTTTTCTGTAATACATCTTGCAAAAAACAACAGCCCCCCCTTTTTAAAAATTTTTTTTGGAAAATTATTAAAGTTAGATCCATGTTATCTACCACACATAAAAATATTGCAGATGGATTAGAGTTAACCATAAGATAAAAAAATCAAACGTAAACCTACTGGAGGAAGATAGATGTGAATAATCTTTTATCTGAGGCTGGGAAAGGCCTTTCTAATGATAAGTGCAAAGAAGAAACAAAAACAGGGAAGACTGATAAAATTTATTACAATCATTTTTAACTTCTATGCCTCAAAAAGAACTATAAACATTTAGGAACAGAGTGAAGAAGATATATGCCACAAATAAAGCAAAGAGTTGATACAACTATTGAGATACATATAAAAAGAATAGGACAGTCCTAATAGAAAAAGAATTCAGAATATGAATGGACCAGTAGTCTCTAGAGTAGGGTAATCACATCCAAGGGAATTTTGAGGTGAATTCTGGGGTGTGGGAAGAAAATATTAGAACTATGTTTTAATCTATCCTTTTAAAATGCATGCTTCATATTTTAAATATATTAGCACAATACTACATATGTGAATATGATTATATGGGGAATGCATTTTTTTTCCAGATACAAGTTTAAAATCCAAATTTTGAAACCATACAGAAGAATACTAAGAAACTAATGAAAAAATATTCAGCTTTTCCTACTAATCAAAGACATGTAAAAACAACAAGAAGAAAGCACTTTTCCTTATGAAATGAGTCAAGGTATTGTTTTTAATCTTAGTGATTACTGTCAATCAGGTACAATGGATTGACTCATCTCAGACCCTGCCAATGAAAATATACATGGGCATAATCTTTCGGAAAAGTGATTTGGAAAAATGTGTCAAAAGGCTTAAAGATATTAATATCTTTTGTCTAGGACTGCCAGATTTAGAAGACTGCAAGGGACACATATTTATAAAAAATTTGTTCACTGCTTATCTAAAGTTCACATTTGACTGGGTGTCCTGCATTTTATTTGACAACCCTTTTGAACTCCATAAAACTTTTAGGAATTCACCTTAAGAAAATATTTAGAGATGAGGACAAACATCTCTGGGAAAAGATATTCAGTGCAGCAATTTCACATATTGTGAAAGCTTCTGAAAATACAAAATGCCAATATTAGAGGAATAATCACATAAATTAAGGTATACAAGGTAAAGGTACATAGTCCTTGTAAACCATATGGTGAAGAATAAAAACCAGTGAAGAATAAAAACCAGCTCCTTTCTGTAAGATGGGCAGATTGCACTTTTGTTGGGGAAGATACTTTGATGAGTCTCTTGGTTAATATGAGGGTAATGTCTGAACCTAGCCGAGAGGGAGAAGCTAAAATAAGGAGATGCTAAACTCTGCAGCCTAATGAATGGGCCAGGGAAGAGCAGGGAAGGCTTTGTCTGAGAGTCCCCATGGAGTCCCAGCCACATGGTGACAGGCCAGCCCCAGTGACAGAGTCAACAAGCGACTCCTGAAGAGGGATTATGGCTCATGGCCCTTGGGAATGGTGACTTCCAATACCCAACATAAGTTATATGGTTTGTTCTCTACATTGGGGACATTCCTTATATAAGTTCCCCATCCTTTATCCGCAATTCTGAAACCCTAAAAAGTTGTTTGTGTGCTCGTGTGTGTGTTTAAATAACGTTGGTGCCAAATTTATTTACCAGTGAAACCTAATCTGATTTGGCATGAGAAGAATATTTATAGTCTACTTCATGTGGATATTCATAAATTTCACTAAAGAAATGTCAACGTGTTTCCCGCCCTGAACCCTACTGAAGATGTTATACATTCTATGGCATACATGTACTGTGTAGCTTTTCTAAACTCCAGTAAATTCTGAAACACATCTCAGCTCAAAGTATTGGTTTGAGGGACTATGGATCTGTGATATCCTTTAGCCTTCACAAAATTTTCTTATACCACTGCAGCCTAGAGTCAGTGGTGCTAGCAGGAACAGAGGAAAGGACCAGTGGCCATGCCTGGGGTAAACTCGGACACTGAATGCTGCAATTGTATAGAGATGGGTGAAAGATGGTCAGAGATGGCAAGAAAGAAGCCAGGATTAGCATCATAGAGATGGAAGTACAGTAAGAGTTATGATGGAACTCAAGGTAAGGAAGGCAGAGTCCTCCTGGTATGGAGAGAAGAGAGAACTAAACCACTGAAACCATTTGCTACCCTAAACTCCCATCACTAAATGATAAAATGGGGACGTCTATCAGTTATTAACACAAGTGTGAGCTAACCACTTGGGGTCCATTTGAGAGGAAAGATGAGGAGATTTTCACACTAGTTAATCAGTAAGACACCACCTGAGACTCACCCATCACCTTTCTCCACCTCCCTCTGTATTTAGTTTGGGTATAGAACACAGAACACCAGGTGGATAGCCTACTCAATGAATACATGCAGTAACACATATAATGAATATAAGAATTCTTCAGTGTTCAGAGGAAGGCATGGGGATTAGACTGTGTTGACAGATGTCTCCTGAATAGAGTAGGTTACAACTTCTAGGACGTAGCCTGCCCACTCACAAACAGCTCAGCTTCTGGACAAGGGTGCCTCAGGCTCTGGTTTGTGGTCTCAAAGCCTCCCTCTTGGTTTAACAGACCTGTTCCTAGAATTCACCTTTTGCATATTATGCAATTTTTTTTTTTTTTTTAAACTGCATGGTCCAGGAATCGAACCAGATTCTCCTGCATGGAAGGTGAGCATTCTGCCACTGAACCATCCATAAGGTATATGCTTTTTTCTTTTTTCTTTTTTTTTTTTTTTTTGGCATGAGCAGGCTCCAGGAATCAAATTTGCAATTTTGAATCCACTCTGTAGGACTATAGCTTTAGAGGTCTGCATTCCAGCTTTCATCCTTAGACACTGCTTAGATAACCACACACTTTATCTGGCTTCCAGTTTCCTCCTTCCAGCCGTGGAATGGCTGCATCCCAGCTTGTTTCATCACTGGGCTTGCTCCCAGCCTTCCCCATTCCCAAATATTACTGGTCACTGGTCTCCTAAAGCTGACCTGCCGATCTCCATCAGGAAGAAAATGGTAACCAAACTATTAACAGGTGGATATAGCACATCTTAGAAAGGCTTTCCCCAGGTCTGATATATGACATATTAGTATGTATAGTAGATGTTGGCGGTTTACCTGGCATTCATTTTTCTTCTTTTCCTTCTGAATGCTATCTGCCTCATCTCAGTCTCCAGAGAAAGGCCTGATTTGTTTAAATATTATCCTATTCTTCCCTTTGTCAGTTATTGCTTCTGGAATGGGTGGTGGTCCAATTATGGTTAATGTAATATGAGAAGTCTAAAAGGGGATTCTGGGAAAATCTGTCTCCTAGGAAAGCATGAAGAAGAAAGTCTCTCCTGTGCTTCTAGCTATTGTGTCTGGATATGATGATCAGAACTGCTACAGCATCCTTATACCTTAGGATGAACTCAACAGGGAAGTTGGCAGAGTAGAAAGTTGGGAAGGACCTGTAACCTTCATGCTATCACTGAACATCACTGAACTACTGAATCAACCAACCCTGAGGACTTCCCTATCTCAGAACTAACTGGCATATGAAATAATATATTTTCTTATAGTTAAAGCCAGTTCTTCTCAGATGACTATATCTTCCTAACATAATCCATGAATTTGCTTTTCTTCCTATGTGCAGTGGCTGAAACAGGTCTGGTTCCATTTCTTCTCTTACTGAAGTCTACAGTTAATTTATCCCACTCATTTACATCTTCAGTTACCCATATGATTGCCCTCAGAGACTAGTAGGTCTGTGGGCATGTTCAAGAGACAGCAGGAGAAAAAGAATAAGGAAATCTGCTCTCTCAGAAATAGTTCTAGAGCATGGAGGTCTGTAAAGTAGTGGGAGCAATAAAAGAATGAATAAGGTGACCAGGCTGTAGTTAAGAAACAGGGTAGGAGGAGCCACATGACGGTAGAGACCCTGGACGGGTATAACTCAATAAGTTATACATGTAATCCCTGGAAAACAGTATTTCATGCTTTTTTTCTCTGGACCTGGGGTGGACTGCCCTTTCTCAGGAGAGAGGGACTGTAGAGATTAGTAGACAGAGTATGTAGCTTAAGGTCCTTGACTGGGCTTTGTACTCCTGCTGAGAGGGCCTATACGGGGGTGCCTGGCCAAACCTGGAAGGGAAAAAAAGGCTCAAAGGTGTACCGATGAAGCAACAGCTTCAGTGAGTGGTGGCATTCCATGGACTATCTGTTTATGCTCCCCAGCAGTTCCCCAAACAGGCCGTGGGCCTACTCACCAAGCTGTCTTCAAACCACTCCTTTATGTAGGCAGCCGTTGGGCCCGGGATCTGGTTCTGGAGGGCTTCTTTCTCTTGAGGATGCTCCAGCATCTCCAGGGCCAGCCTCAAATCCTCAACAAGATGGAGAATGGGGAAGGGATTCGTGTAGGAGGCCGGGGAAGACAGTCCAGGCTCACAGGTACTATCAGTAATATCTGCACCTGACTTAGTACCTGGAACAAGAGAGAGGGAGGAACCTTTCTTAAGAAGGATGGACACCACGATCAAGATATTCAAGGGGAGATGTAGTGAAAAGAGAAGAAAGGATAAGAAGCCTGAAAGACCAACTTGCCTTAGCAAAATCACTAATTATGTAAACTTTCCAGAAATCATCTTTATCTAATCTTGGACTGGGTGTGGTGTAGATGACAGATTGGGACTGACATATGAAAACATACACTTAAACAACTGAGGAAACCATGGGACAGCCTCAGTAACCCAAAGCATGCAAGTCAGAAGAATGAAATAACATTTTTCATCTACCAGATTAAAAAAATTAATGTATCTTGTCTGCAGAGATGGCAATCCGAGGTGGGACTTACTCCTGCGCTGACCTAATGTTTTGCTCTGAGCATTAGAATGCAAAAGTAATGCTGTGCCAGTCTGGGCCTGGACCTTGAGAGTTCTGACTTCCTCTTTTCCTCTCTTCAAGTCCTAAACCACCACATAAAATTGTTCCAACCACCCCAACACAACCTGGCGAAGGGATGAGCCATCTCTGCCAAGCGAGTACTGCCCAAATCATGAAATTAAAAGCAACCACCACCATCTAATTTGTTTTAGGTTGGTGCTTTATACAGAATCAGACAACCCTTTTGGTGAGAGTTTAATGAATTGAAATCTTTCTAGATCATATCAACTGGGAAATCTCTACATCCCTTGAACATATGATTTTAAACTTCTACTCTCTGTTATGTATATCCATATCTTATCTTCCCATTACAGCTGTGAGATCTCTGAGGGCAGAGTCCATGTCATATTTATCCTAGTTCTTAGCATCATATCCTGTACGTAATACATGTTAAAGAGGCATCTGACTGAATGCTTGCACATATGCATGGATGAATAAAGAGGAAGAAAGCTAGAGTTTACATTTCTCCATTTCCTGGGCTATTGGATCAATTCTTTCTCATTTGGACTTTTTGCCTTTCTAAACCCTACCATAAAAAATGGGAGTGCTTCTCTGCATAAGTACAAAGATATACTTTTCAAATCCAAAATAAGGTGACACAGTCTAACAAAGGATTTCTGTGCTTCTTCCAGCAGTAAGAAATGCTTCAGCAAATAGTGTTTAGATGGTAGAATTTCTAGGGTATTTGCATTGTTTATAAGGCCAGTGTGATAAAATATTTGAAATCAGAACTCTTTTGGAAAATGTAGAATAAACATCATGGTTACTCTGCAGTCCTGACATCTAATTCCAGGTCCCTTTGCATGTCTAAGACCCAACTTTCTATTTGGCATGGCAGTCTTCTGGAATAAAAAATCCACACAGAAGGAAACAATTTACTAGTTGATTGCTGGTTTGTTTTCTGAAAGTACATGACAGAGGGAATCAAGGGTCACAATCTCTAAGCAAGTTGGTGGCCCTGGGGAGCTAGGACACTGCCCCATTGCCCATACTCTGATGTGTGCTCAGCAGTTTCTGACTCCCACACAGTGCCAACTTAGAGTTGATTGGGAAGCACTACAACCAAACCTTAGAAAGGAAAACAGACAGAAGCAAAACAAGACCCCAATTTCTCCAAACACCTTCCAAGTAATCCTTCTTCGTTCTGGACACACTAATTTCTACTTATATCCACTCAGTTTCATTATATTCATAGACTTTTGCATCTTCTGCTTTATAAATGTAGGATGAGTTAGGCTGGAGACTGGAGGAGAAAACAAAAGTTTTCATTAACTTTCTATCACTGTGTGACCTTGGACAAGTCTCTTCTCTCCTTTGGGACCCTTCTGGCTGCCCTAAAACTTTGGGACCCTTCTGGCTGCCCTAAAACTTTGGGATTCTACTACTTCTCTACCAGACAAGAAGTTTATGAATGTATGTGTACAAGTATATGAGAGCACATACATGAGCATATTTTTGCATACTAACTCCTTTAATTTCTATTTCTACTTGATTTTAAATCTAACAATCAGATACTGTCATAATACAGAAAACTAAGGGAAGAAGAAATTTGCAAATGCTACCCTGGGGCTTGGGGATGTAAATGATATTGTATAGGAACTCATGTTAAACAAGAGATATAATGACCCTAAAATTATTCTCCTAGGAGAAAAGTATAGTGACACTCCAAAGAGTGGAGTGACCAGCCTCCAAAAGAGGTTGTGATCACTGCCTCTTCACCATTCATGTCCTCTATCACAATGTATTAACATTTTTGTCTGTAGGATCGGTAGAATATGGTCAAAGTGTCGGAGTATCACTTCCAAGACAAGGTCAGGAAAGACATTGTGACTTTTGCCTTGTTCTCTTTTCTCCCTTGGATCACTCACTCTGGAGAAAGCTAGCTGTACTATGAGGACACTCAAGCAGCCCTAGGGAGAAGCCTATGTAGTGAAAAACTGTGGTCACCTGCCAACAGCCAGCAAAGAACTGAGGGCTCTGTCAACAGCCATGTGAGTGAGCCACCCTGGAAGGAGGTCCTCCAGCCCCAGTCAAGTCTTCAGATGTCTGTAGACTGGGATGACATCATGTAGCCTCCCAAGAGGCTCTGAACCAGAATCACCCAGCTAAACTACTCCCAAATTCCTGGCCCACAGAAACAGAGCGATAATAAAAGTTATTTTAAGCTGCTGTGTTTGGGAGTAATTTGGTACACAGCAACAGATAGATACAAATAATTAAGAACATGCTGAGAACAGTAATCAAGGGGAACTTGCTCATGCAATATTAAAATATGTAAAGTATTCTTATAGGAAAGAAAATAAAGCCTTTATTTTAAATCATAAAATTTAGACAGATAAGGAATATGTGTAAAAAATAAAACCATAGAAACCAAAAAGAGAAGATAGTTCAAAACTGGGTTACAGAAGGATTTTATAAGCACAAAAGCAATTGTAAATCTGACTACATAACATTTAACTACATAAAAAGGGGTATAAGCGTGGTTCAGTGGTAGAATTCTTGCCTGCCATGCAGGAGACCTGGGTTGGATTTCCGGCCAAGCACTTCCCCCTCCCCACCAAAAGAACTCAACAAATAATGCTGCAATAGCCACATGGAAAAAGAATAAAATGAAATGTGGCCCCCACCATACAGCATACAAAAAAAAAATTCTTAACTACATAAAACTTCTGGAACATCAAAAAGAAAAAAAAAGAAATTATAGCTTGGAAATCCTACTTGTAATAATTAGTAAATATTATAAGGTATAATATGAAAGATCAGTATACCCTTCATATAAAAAAGAGGCCTTCTCTACAAGAAAAATGACCTAATCTCCTTCTCACACATAAAGTAGGTATAAGGCTTTTTTGAACCATTCTAAAACAAACAAACAAAAAAGTAAATAGACAATAAAAATGTGGAAAGAAAATGTTTTCAGTAATAAAGAGAGTATTCTAAAATGAAATTCACTTTTTCACCTATGAAAGGTTGACACTACAATAACATTCAATGTTGGCAAGCATGTAGTGAGAAGGGCACCCTGATCTGCTGTTACTGGACATAAAAATTGGTCCAACCTTGCTGAAAAGGAATTTGCCAAGATATGGCAAAAATTCCCCCTACTTTTTGACCTATCAATAGTAATTCTAGATATTTATCCTAAGGAAAAGTAATCAGATATGCGGTCAAATAATATATAAGAATATGTCAAATATAAACATATATGAAATATCTCAATAGTGTCAACTGAAAAATTAGGGAAAATTCCTCCCAATAGGTGAATGTTTAAACAACTTCAGGGACTTACAAAAAATACAATTCACATTGCCATATTAAAAAACAATTGTCCAAAACAGGTTGAAAATGAAAGGCTGGGAAAAGATATTTCAAGCAAACAATAATCAGAAAAGAGCAGGAATAGCTACACTAATATCCAACAAATAAGAGTTCAAAGGTGAAACAATTAAAAGAGACAATGAAGGACACTAGGTATTAATAAAAGGAACAATTCAACAAGAAGACATAACATTCATAAATATTTATGCACTGAGCCAGAGTGCTCCAAAATACATGAGGCAAGCACTGACTACACTGGAGGTAGAAATAGACACCACTACCATAATAGTTGGAAACTTCAATTCCCCGCTCTCATCAATGGACAGACCATCTAGATGGAGGATCAATAAAGAAACAGAATTTGAGTAATACGATAAATGAATTAGACAGAACATACATTTACAGAACATTACACCCCACAACAGCAGGATATACATTTTTCTCAAGTGCTCATGGATCAATCTCAAAGATAGACCATGTGCTGGGTCACAAAGTAATTCTCAATACAGTAAAAAAGACTGAAATCATACAAAACACTTTATCAGATCATAATGGAATGAAGTTGGAAATCCATAATAGGCAGAGAGCCAAAATATTCACAAATATATGGAGGCTAAAAAACACACACTTAATTGTAAATCTTGACAAACAACACACTCTTAGACAACCAGTGGGACAAGGAAGAAATTACAAGAGAAATCAGTAAATATCTCAAGGCAAATGAACACGAAAATACAACATATCAAAATTTATGGGATGCAGCAAAGGCAGTGCTAAGAGGGAAATTTATTGCTTGAAATGTCTATATTAAAAAAGAAGAAAGAGCAAAAATCAGGGAATTAACTGTTCACTTAGAAGAACTACAGAAAAGACAGCAAACTAACCCCAAAGCAAACAAAAGGAAAAAAACAGAAATAAATGAAACTGAGAATATGAAAACAGTTGAGAAAATCAACAAAGCAGAAGTTGGTTCTTTGATAAAATCAATAAAATTGATGGACCTTAGCTAGGAAGAAAAAGAGAGAGAGAGAGAGCGAGGAATCAAATAAATAAAATTAGAAATGGAAGAGGAGACATAACCACTGACCCCACAGAAATAAAGGAGGTAATGAGAGGATACTATGAGCAACTATATGCTAATAAATTAGACAAATGTAAATGAACTGGACAACTTCCTAGAAAAACATGAACAACCAACATTGACTTGAGAAGAAACAAATGACCTCAACTAACCAATCACAGTAAAGAGATTGAATCAGTCATCGAGAAGCTCCCAAAAGAGCAAAGTTCAGGACCAGTCAGCTTCAAATGTGAATTCTACCAAATATTCATCAAAGAATTAGTACCAATCCTGCTCAAACTCTTCAAAAAAACTGAAGAGGAGGGAAAGCTACCTAACTTATTCTATGAAGCCAGCATCACCCTAATACCAAAGCCAGACAAAGAAACTATAAGAAAAGAAAATTACAGACCAATCTCTTTAATGAATATAGATGCAAAAATCCTCAACAAAATACTTGCAAATCAAATCCAACAGCACATTAGTAGAATTATACACTACGACTAAGTGAGACTTATTCCAAGTATACAAGGATGGTGCAACAAAAGAAAACCAATTAATGGAATACACTATAACAATAAATTAAGCGGAAAAACCACATGATCATTACAATTGATGGAGAAAAGGCATTTGACAAAATTCAATATCCTTTCTTGATGAAAACACTTCAAAGGATAGGAATAGAAAGGAACTTCCTCAACATGACAAAGGAAATATGTGAAAAACCTACAGCTAACATCATCCTCACTGGGGAAAGACTGAAAGCTTTCCCTCTAAGACCAGAGGAACAAGACAAGAATACCCACTGTTACCACTGTTATTCAACATTGTGCTGGAAATTCTAGCCAGAGCAGTTAGATAAAAAAAGAAATAAAAGGCATCCAAATTGGAAAGGAAGAAGTAAAACTCTCACTGTTTGCAGATGATATGATATGTTGAAAATCTGCAAAATCTATGGCAAAGCTACTAAAGCTGATAAATGAGTACAGCAAAGCAGCAGGGTACAAGATCAACACCCAAAAAATCAGTACTGTTTCTATACACTAGAAATGAGCAATCTGAGGAAGAAATTAAGAAAAAAATTCCATTTACAATAGCAACCAAAAGACTCAAAGATTTAGGAATAAATTTAACTAAGGATAAAAAAGACTACATATATACATATATGTATACATGTATACTACATATATACATACATATATACATATGTACAAGAAATTGCTAAAAGAAATCATAGAAGACCTACATAAATGTAAGGACATATCGTATTCATAGATTGGAAGACTAAACAGAGTTAAGATGTCAATTCTACCCAAATTGATTTATAGATTCAATGCAGTACCAATTAAAATCCCAACAGCTTACTCTGCAGAAATAGAAAAACCAATAAACAAATTTATTTGGAAGGGCTGTGTGACCCACATAGCTAAAAATATTTTGAGAAAGAAAAATGAAGTAGAAGGTCACACACTACCTGACTTTAAAGCATATTACAAAGTACAGTGGTCAAAACAGCATGGTACTGGTGTAAAGACAGATATACTGACCAATGGAATCTAATTGAGTGTTCAGAAATAGACCCTCTCATCTATGGACAACTGATCTTTGATAAGGTGATCAAGCAACCTACCTGAGACAGAGCAGCCTCTTCAATAAATGGTGCTTGGAGAACTGGATATCCATATGCAAAAGAATGAAAGAGCATCCATATCTCACACCATATACAAAAATTAATTCAAAATAGATCAAAGACCTAAACATTAGATCTAAGACCATAAAACGTTTAGAAGAAAATGTAAGGAAATATCTTATAAAACTTGTAATAGGAGGCAGTTTTCTAGATCTTACACCCAAAGCATGAGAATTGAAGGAAGAAATGGGAACTCCTCAAAATTAAATACTTTTGGCATCAAAGAACTTTGTCAGGAAATTGAAAAGACAGCCTATGCAATGGGAGATAATATTTGGAAACCACATATCAGATAAAGGTTTAATACCCAGAACATATAAAGAAATTCTTCAACTCAACAACAAAAAGACAACCCAATTAAAAATGGGCAAAAGACATGAACAGACACTTCTCAGAAGAAGAAATGCAAATGGCTAAAAGGCATATGAAAAGATGCTCATCTTCACTGGCTACTAGGGAAATGCAAATCAAAAGCGCAATAAAATATCATCTGACAGCCACTAGAATGGCCATTACCAAAAAACCAGAAACTGACAAGTGGTGGAGAGGATGTGGAGAAAGAGGCATGCTTATCCATTGTTAGTGGGAATGTAAAAATGGTACAAGTACACTGGAAGGCAGTTTGGCAGTTCCTCAGGAAGCCAAGTATAGAATTGCCATATGATTCAGAAATCCCATTACTAGATATATACTCAGAGGAACTGAAGGCCAGGACACAAATGGACATTTGCACACCAATGTTTATAGCAGCATTATTTATGATTGTCAAGAGATGGAAACAGCTGAAATGTTCATCAATGGATAAGCAGTTAAACAAGCTGAGGTATATGCATGCAATGGAATATCATGCAGCTGTTAAGAACAGAATAAAGTCATGAAGCATGTAATAACATGGATGAACCTGGAAGACATTATGCTGAGTGAAGTTAGTCAGAAATAAAAGGATAAATACTGTATGGTCTCACTAATATGAATTAACATTATTGAGTGAACTTTGAGAGCTGAAGTTAAGGTATCTCAGGTTATCAGAGATAGAAACAGGGTAGAGACTAGGCATTTGGTGCTAAAGGAATACAGATTATGCAACAAAGATTGACTGTAAAAATTCAGAAATAGATGGCACAATACCACCTGTTGTAGCACAATAATATAAGTACACTGAATGAAGCTGAAAATGAGCATGATTGAGGGAGAAGGGCTGGGGGCATGTAAGAAACCAGAAGAAAAGATAGAGGATAAAGACTGAGACGGTATAACTTAGGAATGCCTAGAATGGGCAGTGATGATGAATAAATGTACAAATAAAGAAACATTTTTGCATGAAGAAGAAGAAATGAATGTCAACACTGCAAGGTGCTGAAAATGGATGGTATAAGGAAAAAGTACAATCAATGCATGCTAGGGTCTACAGTCAACAATAACATTGTACCATGCTTCCACTGAATGTAACAAAGGTATTTTGCCAAAACTAAATGTCAACAGGCAGCGGGGGTAGGGGTGGGATGGGGGGTGGGGGAGTGGGAGCGGGGCATGGGGTTGGGTATGTATTCTTTGTAGAAGAAAAGGAAATGTCTTCATATAGATTATGGTGCATGTCTACTATACTTAGGTTGGATTATATGATATGTGAATAAAACTTTAAAAATGAACAAAGAGAAACAAGTGCTAGAGAAAATGTGGAGAAAGAAATGTACCTGTTCACTGTTGGTAGGGAAACTGAAAGGTGCAGCCCCTTGGGGGGCAGTGCGGTGGTTTCACAGGAGGTTAAGGGTGGGTTGGCCACATGAACCTACAATCCCATTGCTCAGTAAATACCTGGAAGAACTGAGAGTAAGAACACGAATGGACATTTGCACACTGATGCTTATGGTGGCAGTGTTCATGATTCACAATGAATGGAGGTGGCCTAAGGGTACAACGACTGAGGAATAGAAGGGAGAACTGTAGTGTAAACATGCAACGACTAGTGAGAGGGCCCAAAATGGAATGGAGGGCCCAAAATGTGAGACATGCAACTAGGTGAATGAACCTTAAGGACTGTATGTTGAATGAAATGTCAGAAGCAAAAAGACAAATATTATCATGCCTCACTCATATAGACTAACTATAATATAAAAACTTGGTGAACTGATGTTGAGAGCATGGGTTATAAGGTTGGGGTTTATTGTAAAGGGTCCTAGATTGTAAGCTTTTACGGCAATCACATATATTCAGGATTTGTAACCATTATTTCTAAATTCTGAGATACTGAGTTGTTTGCATATAACCTGTCATTCCCAGAAATTTCAGGTATTTATATGATACCTGAGACTCAGAGTTAGAGCTCCGAAGCTATATGAAAGTCAGCGTCACTGCATACAGCAACTGTTTAAAAAGTTGAAAAAGTGATCAGACTTAACTAGAGATATGAAGGAAGCTAATCTAGATAGGACTAAGGTAGGTCAGAATATAGGATAAAGAATGATATGGTCCGTATTTTAAAACTTCAACTTCTGTGTGAGACCAAAGGAAGAGATGTTTATTTGGTACAAAATATATATTTCAGGTAGCACATTATCTAATTTAATTTGTATGGCCAGTTTAGTTAAACAACATAAGTACATGGAATCTTGAATAGTGCATGGGATTTTGTTGGTTTGTCCAGATTACTGTGATGGCCCGATATATCCCAGAGTAATCTGGGCAGTGAATAAAGAAGTATTTGCAAAGCCCTCTTGGGGAATTGGGGAGAAAGGAGGAAATATTCAACCTCCCCATTTGGAGAATTCCTGATACTCTCACAAGCAATGGGGACAAACAAATCAATAAGCCGAGCCCTCAATCTTGGGGACTTGGGGAATGAAACTTCTTCCTGCAAAGGACAGGCAAAGCCTACTGAAATTTGGTCTACCAGTCACCCCAGAGACCCTCTTTTGCTGCTCAAGATGTGGTCTCTCTCTCTAAGCCAACTCAGGAGGTGAACTCATTGCCCTCTCCCTCTACGTGGGCCATGACTCCCAAGGGTGTAAATCTCCCTGGCAATATGGGTCAGGACTCCAAGGATGAGCAAAGACCCGGCATAGCTGAGAAAGCCTTCTTAACGAAAAGGTGGAAGAGAGAAATGAGGCAAAATTAAGTTTCAGTGGCTGAGAGATTTCAAATAGGGTCAAAAGGTTTACCTGGAGGTTATTCTTATGCATTATACAGATATTCCTTTTTAGTTTATGGTGTACTGGAGTACACTGGAGAGAAATACCTGAAACTGTTGAGCTGTGTTTCAGTAGCTTTGATTCTTGAAGATGACTGTATAAAAATATAACTTTTACAATGTGACTGTGTGATTGTGAAAACCTTGTGTCTGATGCTCCTTTTATCTATCCAGGGTCTAGACAAATGAGTTAAAAAATATAGATAAAAATATAAATAAATAATAGGAGGATGTGCTGGTTTGAAAGGAAGTATGCCCCCTAGAAAAGCCATGTTTTAATCAAAATCCCATTTCATAAAGGTAGAATAATCCCTATTCAATGCTGTATGTTTCAAACTGTGATCAGATTGTCTCCCTGGATGATGTGATTTAGTCAAGAGTGGTTGTTAAACTGGATTAGGTGATGACATGTCTCCACCCATTTGGGTGGGTCTTGATTGGTTTACTGGAGTCCTAGAAAAGAGGAAACATTTTTTTTTTTTTTTTTTTTACATGGGCAGGCACCAGGAATCGAACCCGGGTACTTGAGCAGAGGAAACATTTTGGAGAGAGTGATTCAGAGAGAACAGACCAGAATGACATAACTGCAAGAAGCAGAATCCACCAGCCAGTAACTTTTGGAGATAAAGAAGGAAAATGCCTCCTGGGAAGCTTCATGAAGCAGGAAGCCAGGAGAAAAAGCTAGCAGATGATGCCATGTTCACCATATGCTTTTCCAGATGACAGAGAAACTCTGACTATGTTTACCATGTGCTCTTCCACTTAAGTGAGAAACCATGAACTTCATCAGCCTTCGTGAACTAAGGTATCTTTTCCTGGATGCCTTTGATTGGACGTTCTATAGACTTGTTTTCATTGGGACATTTTATCGGCCTTAGAACTGTAAACTAGCAACCTATTAAATTCCCCTTTTTAAAAGCCATTCCATTTCTGGTATATTGCATTCTGGCAGCTAGCAAACTAGAACAGAGGATAAAGTGTAAATTAAATTGGGTACATGGAACTACTAGTGGTCAATGAGAGGGAGGGGTAAGAGAATGGGATATATGAATTTTTTATTTTTTCTTATTTCCTTTTCTAGAGTGATGCCAATGTTCTAAAAAATGATCATGGTGATGAATACAGAAATATGTGATGATATTGTGAGCCACTGATTGTACATCATGTAAGGGCTATATGTGTGTGAAGATTTGTCAATGAAAATATTTTTTAAAAAAGAAACAAAACCCAAAAACCCGCACAATTGTCCAAAGATCCAGTAACATGGGAAAATACTTGCCTTATATTATTAAGTAAGAGAAAACCATACATGTGCATGCATTTGTGTAAATAGAGAGACAGGGAGACAAGAAGCACACAAATGTTGACAATGATTATATCTAGGGGGTAAATTTGTGGGTGATTTTCATTATTTTTATAGCCATCTTTTTAAACTCTAACTTTGTTGAATAAGGAAAAAGAAGCGAGAGATTCAAGTCTGACATCCAGTTTGCACAGGTAATTCTACTGTACTTTGAAAGTCCCTATAGAATGCCATAGAACATGGGAGAATTCAGGTCCTCTTTGTTTAGGGAAAGAAATGAACGAACAGACAGGTTTCCTCTCTGGGCCCTTCCATCAGTTTCTTTCTGGCAGTAATTGCAATTGAAGTGAAAATAAAAGCATGGTGGTATTTTCACAGAACAATCTTTTCAGAAAATTTCAGATTAGGCCATGTGATACACTAGAAAAAGTATATACTTTGTAAGGGGGAACTTCTGACAACAGGACAGATCCAACTGACAGGAGCCCTCTTCATCAATAATGAACACACAACAAAGCTGAAAATGAAAACTTTGGGTTGTTCTTGTTTTAAATACAGAGCCAAACTCCCTTCAGATACCAAAAACAAGAGGAATTTGCAATAAGCTCATGGTGAAACTGGAGCAGCCTAGGACAAAGACCCAGATATAGGACCTGGGATTGGGGTTGGGATTTTAATACCCACAGGGTCAAAATGATTAGTTTGTGAAAGCAGTAAGCTAAAATGAGATCCCTACAGAAAGGCAGTGCCTCCAAGGGAATCCGGTTCACAAGGAGGGGCCAGAGAATATTCACCCATTGGCAGAGAAGTGTGCAATCTGCTAGGGTCCACTGCCCCTGCACACTTATTTAAAAACACATATGTGTTCTCTCTCTCTCTCTCACACCTCAAGGATAAACTCTTAGGGCCCAGCATTAGCAGAAGCAAATAGCCCAGAAGGGTCAATTCCACACTCCATACATGTTCCCTGCAGATAATTAGTTCCTACTAGGAAATTACAACCACAGAGGGAAACAAATCAAAATAGAACTACTGGAATATGATTACCAGATACAATAAATAAGAAAATGCATGCCCTAATACCTAGAAATCATAAGACTATAAAAGAGATACTAAACTAACCCAGGATATGCCTAAATATAAAGCCAAATCCAGCCTCCCACCCCTGCCAAGTTATGTCTCAGAGGGGTATTATATCTTATTAAACTCATGACCTAATAAAGTTTCTCTCTGAGGGCATTCTTTGTATTAGTTTATTTTGAAACACAAAGCACCCTTTAGGAAACATATAGTAGCACAAGAGTTTCCAACCTTAGATGCACACTGGAATCTCTTGGGTAGTTTTAAAAACCGTTGATGCCTGAGTCCTGCCTCCAGAGACTTGAATTTAATTGGTCTGAGGTGTGACCGAGGGTAATAAAAAACTCCCCAGGTGAATCTAAAGTGCAACCTGAGTAGAAACTACAGCATTAGCAATTCACCTCAATTATTTTTTAAGGAGACCAAAACAAAACAAAACAGAATTAGTCATTATTTGAGGGATATGACCACATAAATTCAATATGGGATTTTATTGAAAACCTTTTAATAATTACTTTCAAAAGCAAATAAGTAGGGTGCACGAGTGGTTCTGTAGTAGAATGCTCACGTGCCATGCAGAGACCTGGGTTTGATTCCTAGCCTATGCACTATCGCTATCACCCTCAGAAAAGCATATAAGTATGTATGTGGTAGTCATGAGGGTTATTTACAAATACTTTGGTTTTCCTCTATTGGAGCTGTAGGATTACAGTTCTGCCCCTTGAAGTTACTTGTGGCCATCTGACTTGCTTTGGCCAATAAAGGTGTCACTTCTGGAGAAAATTATTTACAAGCCAGGGCATAATTCACCATGTGTCCCAGAGTGAAGAAAAATGGACTAGAGTTTTAGGTAGAACTTAGAGAGATTTATAATGATAGAGTGAACAAGAAATCAACCCTTGCTGTTTTAAGCCACTGTCATTTTACAAGTGTGTTACTGCAGCATAACTTAGCCTACCTTTACTTTTATAGCATATGTTGTACAATTCAGAGCTTTTTAAAGAAAACAGTCTTTTGTCATGCAAGTGGGGCTTTGGAATGGGTTGAAATAGCTAATGATGGCATCACATGTGAATTTAAAAAGTTCTGGATATGAAACTTAAAAATAAAAATGATATGCTCTAAACCTTTTTACTCAAGTATAGTCCACAAATCAAAAGAAGCAGCTGTTAAGTACCTTCCAGGGACTGGTAGAGCTGATTCTCAGGTCCCACCTCAGAATCTGTATTTTTTTTACAACCCCAATTGGTCTCTAACTGCTCTAAAATGCTATGGTTATTCAAAAAGTAGTTCTCTATGATAAAAAACAGTATATTGAAGATCAATATAAAGAACTTGAATGAAATCATTTCATAAAATGTGCTAATGAAACAAGAAATTCATAAATATATTTTACATAAGTGATTATAAATATATGTAACAATCAGTAAATTAATATTATGAGTAAATGTTTGGGAATAGATTTGGGCATATATGATATCTTTTACATAACTAAAGGGAAAAAGGAAGAAATAGAAACCTTAATGAAGGAATAGAAAATCATCAGAAAAGATCAGGAAAATTTGAAAAAGTGTCAAATACAAATGAAAATAAAGAACTTAGTCATTGAAGTTAAAAATTAAGTGGACAGGTTAATTATTAGATAAGAGAATTATTGAGGAGGAAGGTAGATCCCAAGTAATCACTCAGAATGCTGCATGGAGAAATCCAAGAAAGAAGAAATTTGAAAGAGGGCTTAGGAGACAAAAAAGACATAATGAGAAGGTCCAACAAAATTCTGCAGTGATTCCAGAAGAAGGAGATAGAGAAATACTCAGCAGTAACCAAAGTTGGAATGGGCTCGGAATTGAAAACTTGATCCTCTCACTCACAGAGACACAAAAAGAATAAATAAAAACAAATTCATGCTAGAAACAACATTGTGGAACTGCAGAATACTGAAGATAATGAGAGAATTTATAAGCAACCAGAGATAGTAGATATTCTATGATTAGATTGTCAGAATTCTCATTAGTAGTAAGTCCAGAAGACCGCAAAATGTTTTAGGATAGGCCATAAAGTATCAACACATTTCAAAGTAAATCTGTGATATTTCTTTAACCATATGCAATTAAGTTAGAAGTCAAGATAAAAATATATTTGTTTGATTTATTTATTGTAATAACATACATAACATTTGCTATTTTAACCATCAAGTGTACAGTGTTGTGCTACCATCATTGCCACCCATTACCAAAACTTTTTTGTCATCCAAATTGGAAACTCTGTACCCATTAAACAATAACCCCCCTTCCTCCTCCCTCTCCCACAAACCCCAGGTAAACTCTAATCTACTTTTGGTCTCTGTGAATCTACTTATTCCAGATATTCATATAAGTGGAATCACATAATATCTGTCCTTTTGCATCTGGCTTATTTCACTTAGCATAATGTTTTCAAGGTACATCCACAACGTAGCATGTAGAGGTCTTCATTCCTTTTTATGCCTGAATGATATTCCATTACACACACACACACACACACACACAGATACTTAGGTTGTTTCCACCTCTTGGCTATTCTGAATAGTACTGCTATGAACATTGATGTACAAATATCTATTTGAGTCCCTGCTTTCAATTCTTTGGGGTATACACTTAATTGTGGAATTGGAATCACATGGTAACTCTATGATTAGAGTTTTAAGGAACTGACAAACTGTTTTCTTACAGTGGATGCACCATTTTACATTCCTATCAGCAATGAGTGAGAGTTCCAATTTCTCTACATCCTTGTAGACACTTATTTTCAAAAATTTTTTTTTTTTTAGTAACAGACATCTTAGTGAGTGTGAAGTGGTATCTCATCATGGTTTTGATCTGTATTCCCCTAATAATGCTGTTGGTCTTCATATGGTCTACAGACCATTTCTATCTCTTCTTTGGAGAAATGTCTGTTCAAGACCTTTAACTATTTTTTAATAGGGTCATTTGTATTTTTGTGGTTGAATTGTAGGAGATTCTTTTAATATATTCTTTATATTAAACCCTACCATACATATGCTTTCCACATATTTTCTCCCATTCTGTGAGTTGTATTTTTAGATTCTTGATGATGTCCTTTGATGCCCAAAAGTTTTTAATTTTAATAAAATCCAATTTATTTTTTTCTTTTGTTGCTTGTGCTTTTTATCTAGAACTCATTGCCAGGTACAAGTGCTGAAGATTTTCTCCTATGTTTTATTCTAAGAGTTTTTGGCTTTAGCTCTTATATTTAAGTCATTGATCCATTTTGAGTTACTTTTTGTATATGGTGTAAGGTAGGGGTTTGATTTGATTCTTTTCCATGTGGCTATCCAGTTTTCCCAATACCATTTATTGAAGAGAATATTTTTTCCCCACGAATGGCCTTGGCACCCTCAAGAAAATTAATTGACAATAGATGTGAGGGTTTATCTCTGGACTGTCAATTCTATTCTATTGGTCTATGTCTATCCTTATGCCAGTACCACACTGTTTAGAGTACTGTAGCTTTGTAGTAAGTTTGGAAATCAGGAAGTATGAGCTGTCCAACTATTTTTTTTTCAAGATTGTTTTGGCTATTTGGGATCCCTTGTTATTCCACATGAATTTAAAAGCTGGCTCTTCCACTTCTGCAAAAGTGCTGCTGGAATTTTGATAGGGATTGCATTGAATCTACAGATCGCTTTAGGAATTTTTGACAGGTTAAGTTAGGTTTTGAAAGATAAAAGATACATCCATGAAAATAGAAAAAAATGATAAAGATCAAATACAGAAGAAAATATATATGAATATACACATATTAAGTATAGATATACAATTCTTATGTTTAATCTCTCCTTACATATGGAATACACATACATATACAACAGAGACTAAACCCTAAAAGTCAGTTCT
Source organism: Myrmecophaga tridactyla (assembly GCA_004026745.1). NCBI lineage: Eukaryota > Metazoa > Chordata > Mammalia > Pilosa > Myrmecophagidae > Myrmecophaga > Myrmecophaga tridactyla. Next base: position 20,878 of record PVIY010010087.1, on the reverse strand, counting down.
TTGCAAACAGTAAAAAAGAATCTCCAGCAAGAATGATCAAAAAATGGAAAGAAGGGGGCGGCTGCCATGGCTCAGCAGGCAGAGCTCCGACCTGCCGTGCTGGAGGTCTGGAGTTCGATCCCTGGTGCCTCCTGCCCATATGCAAATTAAAAAAAAAAAAAAATGGAAAGAAGGTATAGATAAACAATATTAGAAATAAAAACAGAGCCCTAACTACAAATGTAGCAGATATTTAAAAAATAAAATATGATGGCCAACTTTATGCAAACAAAATTGAAAATGTTACTAAAGTGGACAAATTTCTAGAAAAATATAACTTGTCAAAACTCAAGAAATTAAAATCCATAACATTAAAAAGGAAAAAGCGTCTTTTTAGGCAACTTCTTATACCTACAACTATAGGAAGAACTCAAGGAACAAGTAATCATTCTAATCTTACCCAAATCCTCAAGAGAATAGAAAATAAAACTATACTTCCATAAAGGAATGGGAGGGGTGAGCTCTACTAGCAAGAAAAAAAAAAAAACACACATACACACACACACACACACACACACACACACACACATATATAGAATGATGGTTGTTGAACAGTGGTTGTCACACTGGGACATTCTGAACTCTTTACACAAAGGGCAGCCTTTTACATCTAGTGCCACCCAATATACCCAAACCTCTATCTGACTTTCTTCTGGAAAAAAAAAACAAAAAACACTACCAGGATTCTCTCAATCTAAATCCTGAATGGGAAACAAGCAAATTTGGGTCCCACTACTCTGTTACTGATCACTGTTATATGAGGACTATTTAGAGGATGGACGCATCATCAGCCTTTCACATCACAGCTGGAACCATCCATGGGTCAAGGTGAATAATCTCAGTCTTGATCAGAACTTTCTCTGCCCTCACACAATCTTTATTAGAAACCCAGATACTAATCAGAGTTGGCAGCAAGGCCCCAAACAGAGCAAGCTCTTTAACTGTAATAAAATAGACTCATTTTAAACCATTCCTCATCAATGGGTACAGTTTGTAGATAACTGCATGAGTAACCTCCTGGCTCAGCAAAAAGAAATAAGTGGCCTTCTGTGTCCTGATCACGTGGTTTTCTGGTCCTATTCCAGAAACGCCCTCAAAGCAGCCACTATAACTGTTAGTCTACAAATTAAAGCCCTACGCAAATTAAAACCCTATGTATAATTAGCGTTTGTGGCAGTTCTGGGCCAGCCAAAGGGATGTAATTAACACTATATAGTCCAATTTGAATTGTCAACAGTGTAATTCGATTATGGTATTATTTATAAGCAGACTCACAGGGACTAATCAGGAGGCAGACCAGATCAAAGGCTAATGTCCTATGGGAAGTTATAACAATGGTCTTTTGTGTAAGTGGCAAATCATTGTTGACACGAGTCCTGGGGTTCTCTTAAGGAACAAATCACTTCTTCTCAACTTTCGCTATAAAACCCTGGGATTCTGATCAAGGACAGTCACATCTGGGATATACCCATTCAGTTTTCAAGAATTCAGCTTTACAAGATGTGCTGGTTTGAAATGCTGCATGTACCCTAGAAAAGCCATGTTTTAATCCTAATCCCATTTTGTAAAGGCAGCATTTCTTCTAATCCCTATTCAGCATTGTATGTTTGAAATTAGATAATCTCCCTGGACATGTGATTTAATAAAGAGTGGTTGTTAAACTGGATTAGGTAGAGGCATGTCTCCACCCATTTGGGTGGGTCTTGATTAGTTTCTGAAGTCCTATAAAAGAGGAAACATTTTGGAGCATGGGGGAAATTCAGAGAGAGCAACGACATAGCCAAGAGAAGCAGAGAGTCTACCAGTCAGTGACCTTTGGAAATGAAGAAAGAAAATGCCTCCTGGGGAGCTTCATGAAACAGGAAGCCAGGAGAGAAAGCTAGCAGACGACGCCTGTTCGGCACATGCCTTTCCAGATGAGAGAGTAACCCTGACTGTGTTTATCACGTGCCTTCTCACTTGAGAGAGAAACCCTGAACTTCACTGGCCTACTTGAATCAAGGTATCTTTCCCTGGATGCCTTAGATTGGACATTTCTATAGACTTGTTTTAATTGGGACATTTTCTTGGCCTTAGAACTGTAAACTAGCAACTTATTAAATTCCCCTTTTAAAAAGCCAGTCCATTTCTGGTATATTGCATTCCGGCAGCTAGCAAACTCATAAGACGTTGCATTTGTTATTGCTATTTCTGCTTACAAGACATTTCTTTCTACACTTACAAGAACTAATTTCTCTCTCATGCCCTGTAGGAGTGTATTTGGTACCTGTTGCATTAGGTTTTCCTCTCAAAGTACTCTTGACCTTCTTAGTAGGAGTGATAATCTCCTGTATAGTTTGAACTGTTTGCATTGATTTATTTTTATCTTCACTGGTATTTTGGGGATGGGGACACTTTTTTGCATTAAGGTTAATTACATAAACATTGATATCACATGTCATAAGTGCACACTATTGGACAGCTTAGATAACAGCAGCTACCACATTACAGACCAATAAAGGGAAATTCCTTGTCATAGCATATCATGATTAATAGCCATTATTGAAATAACTGTGTCTGTTTAAATAGGAGTCTGTAGCATTTTCCATTTGGAGAGGGCGGGAAGCCTATAAAAATTTCTTCCACTGAAACAAACAGTAATTGTGTTTTCAGAAGGTAAAAAAAAAAAAAATACCATCCTTGTGTCCTTTAACAGATGAAAAAGCAGTTGTGTTTGGGTGATGGTGGCATCACTACTCAACCTCATTCCACTTCAAATTAATAAGAATATAAATAAAGATTTAAATGTTCACACAAAATGTCATTTCTGTAAGTCAGACACAAAAGGACAAATATTATATGATCTCACTGATATGAACTAATTATAATATGTAAATTCATAGGCATTAAATAAAGAATACAGGCTACCAGGATATAGAATGAGGCTAAAGAATGGGGAGCATTTGCTTAATATACGTAGAATGTTTAACTAGGGTGAGTTTAAACATTTGAAAGTGGACAGAGGTGACGGTAGCACATAATTGTGAGAATAATTAACAGTGCTGAATGTGCAGGAATATGATGGAAAGGGGATGTTTATTGTCATGTATGTCACCAGAAGGAAAGTTGGAGATTACAAGTGCAAATGTATAACACAGTGAATCTTGTCATGGACAATATCTTTGATTAACTGCACAAATATAAAAAAGTTCTTTCATGAACTAGAACAAATGTACTGAAAGTAGTTAACAATAGAAGGGTATAACAGAAAAATGTACCTATTGCAAACTATGGACTATAGTTAACAGTAATATTTTAATATTCTTTCATCAACAGTCCAAATATATCACACCAATACTATTGGTCAATAATGGTGGGGGCGGGGTATGGGAGGATTTGGGTTCTCTTTTTTATTTTTATTTCTTTTCTGGGGTTATGAAAATGTAAAATTGATCATGAGAATGTATGCATAACTATGTGATAATACTGTGAGCCAGTGATTTTATATTCTGGATAGTTTGTATGGTGTGTGAATACATCTTGATAAAACTGCATTTTCTTAAAAAAGTCACTTCTGCAGGTTACATACCCTGTATCCGTGGCTTCATGATGTGATGCCATATTTTTCAAACTTTTAGTTGTGCTACCCATTAAACAAACGAAACCTTACCTGGAAACCTAATACATAAGACAGATGAGAGAACAGCCACTCTGGGCTGGCAGCAAGAGCAGAACTGTGCCCTCCTCCTGGTAAACTCTTTTCTCCTGTAGACAGCTTCAGAACCCCCAGGGCTCTACTATACACACATCATCATAAAACCAACATAGGGTTGTGAAAGGAGCCCCAGTAAAAGGCAGATGCCCCTGGCGTCCAATCTTAGGTTCTGCCATTTACAATGGTAAGGTAAGGTTATGACCTTAGATGGTAAAAAGACTAATGTTAACAATACAAATGTCAACAAAACAAACAGTAACTTACACCAATTGAGCACTTACTGAGTGCCAGGCACTATTCTAAGTGCCTTATTTGCATTAATTTAATCCTTATAATAATATGAGGTTGACATTATCATTATTTATATATGAGGAAACTAAGGCTCAGATGCATTAAACAACTTGTCCAAAGATCCCCAAACCAGTAATAAGTGGCTGAGCTGGGATTCAAACCCCAGTAGTCTCAACTCTACAGACCACATTAATAACCACAAAAGTTACCAACCTCTTTGACTCAGATTGCTGGTCCATTTTGAAAATGAGGATGGTATTAAGAATCTTGAGTAAAACTGCCTAGCACAAAAGCATTCAGTAGTTAAACATGCTTCATCAACAGCATAGAATACATGCCCTGCAGAAGCTCCTATTAAACGTCTGTGTAAGGCCAATTAGTGTTTAAGAGATGGTTCATAGGACATGCCAACCACTGAGGGTTGAAAAAATTAGTGCATTATTATTTCCAAAAAAATCAGCCAAACAAAACTTCAAAATAATAAATGAAGTTCAGTATGCAGCCAGATAATACATATACACCCCAACTGACTTGGGAAGCCATTGAAGAGTTCTGAAAAGAGCAATGGCAAGAACTGATTGTTTAAGAGTTTTTAAGGATTATTCTGCTGCTCTGGGGAAGCCAATCAGAAGACACTGTATTATTCTTGAAGACTCTAAGTGAGTTTAGAGAGTCATGTGTGAGACTGACATATAATAAAAACCACAAAACTCCAACAAGCAAAATAAAGACATGAATAAATAAGAATGCTACTGTGTTTTTGCAGAGAAGACAACATGCTTTTTCTTTCATCTCTCTTTATTGTATTAAGATTTAATTTTATATAGCGCTTACTATGTGCCAATCACTCTTCTAAGCACCTTACATGTGTTAATAAGGTAAGTATAATTACTATACCTATTTTAGAAGCTAGGCACAGATCATGCAAGTAAGTTGTAGAGCCAGGATTTGAACTGGGAAATCTGGCTTCAGGTCTTCCTCATTACCAACTGGCAAAGGACCAATCTGAAAAGAATACTTAGGACTGTCTTAGAATGTCTTAGACTTTCTCTCTGCAAAACTCTCCCTCCTGTTCTAGGCAGAGAAATTCCAAAAGATCTTCCAGAAGGAACCTGCCAGAATGGAGGACTGTGGAAATGGAAGGGGGAGGAAGTACCATATGCTTGGAAGGGCAGAAGGATGGGTTCCCAGGTTCCACAGACCTCTCACTCAAGGGCCCCTCACTCCAGACTCATCCCAGAACCTCACCGGCAGACTCTGAGCCCAGGCAGGGCCTTAAGGAACCAGCCACATAATCTCTCAGAGAACGTGGGTTTTTTGCCAGAGGTTCTGTCATTTTAGGAGTGCCTGTGTGGAGAAAATAGGAGGGAGTGACCCCACACAGCCTTCTTTCTTTAGAAGGTATCTCATTCATCCCTCACAGCCATCCTTTAGAGCCCTGTACCACTGCCAGAAGCTCTGTCAGAGCCTCCTTCTTGCTCCTTGCCTGAGGCTCAGAGGTGCTAATGACCCTAGGTTTTCTGTGCCTCTCTTCTCAAAACACTACCTGGGAGCTTTCAAATCAGGCTCTCTCAAAGGATGACAAGG
>PVIY010010087.1:0-15167 GCA_004026745.1 Myrmecophaga tridactyla | reverse complement strand
GCTTTCTTTAGAAGGTATCTCATTCATCCCTCACAGCCATCCTTTAGAGCCCTGTACCACTGCCAGAAGCTCTGTCAGAGCCTCCTTCTTGCTCCTTGCCTGAGGCTCAGAGGTGCTAATGACCCTAGGTTTTCTGTGCCTCTCTTCTCAAAACACTACCTGGGAGCTTTCAAATCAGGCTCTCTCAAAGGATGACAAGGAAATCACTTTGTTTCTTCTCAGTCAAGTTTGAAGACCCTAATCTAGAACAGGGTATCCTAATCTGTGGAGCCTCAGAAAAGCAGGACTTAAATCTTGGCTCTGAGAAATAAAGAGCCTAACAGATAATAGGTGGAGCACTTACAGGTTCACCAACTACATGAAGCAGCTTTGAGAGAGATAACCTCCCCCATCCCATGATCCAACACCTGGAAATTTTGGGGAGCTAACTGTATCACTGTTGGATGAAAGGAAAAGAAAACACCTGAAAAGAGACAGTGTCAGGTACCCCATATGTACTTCCTGGGATCTAGCCACACTCAGGCCTGAGACCTTCCTCCTTTATCTCCTCCAGTCATAGCCCCACACAATGAGAACCAAAAGCCTGAAGAAGCACACCTAAGTAGTGAATACATTCACTTAACTGTATCAGCTAAGGCAGCAAAGATGTCTTGGCACCTTATAGAAAGATTTTCAACAAATCTGTTGTAAACAATAGATGTTCTCCCCGTCAAGGAATCTAACCAGCCAGAATAGCCCACTAGCAGTCCATTCCAATTAACCAAAGTTTTGCTGGATCTTTTCTAAAGAATGTCCCTAATTGGCTAATGGAAACATTAAACCAAATCGTTAGGACAGATAAAAGAAACAATAAGGCACAAAAAACATTCTAATTATTGGGTGAATCAATACAAAACCGCCTCCTGACGCTCAAGCATGCTGGTGGCTAGTTGGTGAACTGAGCCGGCAGCTGCATTAGGTGGCAAAGTCTGTGAGATTTTGAGTTTCAGCTCAATTGTAATAAGCTATGATGTACTCTGAAAAGTTTGCAATAACGCCCATCTCATTGCGTGTAAACTGCCTTGCAGCCAGGATCCAAGCTGTGATACAGTTAAGTGGATGCTAACATTTGGCTCATCTAAACTGTCTCACCAGAAGCCTAAACTATCACACTAGAGATCAAAGAGCTCTACAAGTTTGTACTCTTAAAAAAAAAAAAGAGAGAGAGAGAGAGAGAGAGAGATGGTATGCACAAGAATAAGAAACATCTAACAATGGGGCTCACTCTATGCCAAAAAGTAAAATGAGAGAAAACAGTTTTTCCAATGTGGAGAACGAGTTGCTGGGATTCCCAAGCCCTGACCATACCTGCGATGATCCCGTCCATCTGCTCCAGGGCAGCCTCCAGGGCGTGACTAGCATCAGAAGCCATGACTCCGTTTGCCTACTTAGTCTCCGCCTCTTACTGAAAATTCAAATATAAAACAAAGAAAAAATTAGAGAGCTCCAGATTATACAAACAAGACCACAAAACGCTTTTATTCCATTATATTATCATGAGACAATACACTTTCTAAAGCATCCTGACTGCCAGTGCATCAGTGTGTGGTTTCTGCCTTCTCTAGGGCCTGTGACCTCTAGCATAAGTGCTCTTTTCCATGAATCTTATGCACACGATCCCCATTCACCTCTGTAACTGAAAAGCCATGTGGGGTCTCCAGAATTACCTGTGGCAGCAAGACAGCAACCACCACACCCCAACATGATCATAGTCCCAGGCTCCAGAAGCTCCCACCTAGGGAAGGCTCCACTGAGCATCTAGGAAAAGCAACATGGATGCCAAGAAGACTCTAACCAGGATTCCATTGCACTGCAGCAGCATGTTTGAAGACAGTCCCAGCCGGTCTTTAGCTGTCTGCACTTGCCCCACACCCAGAACACTTTGCTTAGGTGGGTGTGATCCTAGCTGAGAGGCTTCAAACGCTGCTTTCACCCCTTCAAATGGGTCGACGTGCCCTGCCCAAAGGCCTCAGACACACTGTCAGGGAGATGGCGTGCTCCAAGAACCAGGAGCACGCCATCTTACCGTCTCAGTTCCACTCTATCTAGCACCATTCAAGGCGCAGAATTCCATCCTCTCAGGACTTAAGAACATCTCAAAGAATACACAGTCCAGCCACTCCCCAATTGCTGAATCTCTCCTCAAGATCCCTATCCATAGTGATGGGGAACTGCTTCCCCACCTGGGGCAACTGAGTTCATCTCTGGACCTCTGCCTCTTAAAAAAGGTCTTTAAGCTCAGCTGTCTGCCTGCAGCCTCCTCTCATTTTCTTTACTTCCCACCCTCTCCCTGGGTGGCAGAGGAGAACTGACAAGGAATCTAATTCCTCTTCCACATTGCAAGCTTTACAAGAAGGAAGACAGCATTTGTAATCTTAAGAAGAGACTTAACTCACCTCTCTAAACTGGAGGCAGGAATATTCATTTGTTTGCTCATGGGGCAACACCTACACATGTTGCTAACAGTCATGAGGTCTGTAGAGAACAGAGGCACAGTTCCCACACCCAAACATCAAGCTGGTTGGAAATAGAAGGCTCTAAGGGGTTCTGCTCATTGTCCCTGAGAATGCAGACCTTTAGAGAGAAGCAGGAGGATGAGCAATATAAACCACAGAGTGACTTTGGAGACAGTGCAAATAAGGATTACAGAACCACAAAAAACCTCAGTGGACTGTACCATACACGTAGCAGTTAAACTCATAAACTCTAGAGTCAGCCTGGTTCAAATCCAGCTCTGCCATTTACTATGTGATCTCTGAGACTCGGTTTCCACTTCTGTAAAATGAGGATGAAAACAGCACCCAACTCACAGAGCTGATATCATGATCAAAGAATTAATATTTCATAGAGAGCGCTTCATACGTTGCATATAATAAGTACTCAAAAGATATTGCTATTTCTGTTTTTGTTTTTTTTTTTTTAAGTGAGAAGATAATCTCAGGAATATAATAAAAAACACATTTGTGCCAAGACAGCTCACTGGATCATGTGGCTTAAACTAAAACTGGGTAGGTTCAAGGAGGAAGAGCCTTTGGAGGAGGCAGACCTGGCATGGGAAGATAAGCAACTGTACTTGAGGGGTGGGGGAAAGGGTAACTGATTCACAGGTGCAAAGGCCAAGGAAGATTCAGAAACAGGCATTCAGCGCAGGGATCCAAGTACCACTAGATGGTCAGGTCAGAGGGAATGAGAATGGGAGCTCATGGAGGGGGTTGGGGAGCTCACTGGCACCGCAGGGCCCTGGCAGGAGACATGCAATACCAAAACAAGGAATGGAGTTAGTCAGAGGTGAGGATAGCAACCCAGACAGCCTCAGAGCAAAGGTCGCACAGATATCTTGGGGTCTGGATAAAAGAGGAAGTAGCAGAAAAAGGGATGGTAACAGAAGCAGGGTTGATAACCAGCAGATTCATGCCTGTTGAGCTGTAGGAGATATTAAAATTTTGAAACACTTGCCTCCAAAGGCTTCCCAATAAACTCATTATATACTGTGACCTAGGAAATAGGTACTGCAGGATCTGGTCAGGCTGACCTCCTGTTGCTCTCTCCATTGCACCTTAGGTTTCAGTGGCATTGTTCATTGTCTGCACCCCAGATACTTCAAGGCCCTTTCTACCTCTGTACATTTATACCTGCTGTTCCCTCTGCCTGGAGCTTACTTCCCCAGCTTGCTTCATCCCTGGGCTACACTTTAGGTCTCAGTTCTAAATTCATCTTCTCATAGAGGCCTTCCTGCCCACCCCTCTAAAATAGGTCCTATGAAGCACAGCAATTCCAAAGCATCTTGTCCATATAGTTTCTTACTTGCTAACTGGATACCTTCTCCATGAAGGCAAGAGTTCATCCCCATGTCCCCAGTGTCTAGCAGAGTGCCGGGCACACAAAACTTTATGAATACAGTTTTTAATAAATGAATTGATCCATGCAGCCAACCTTCCCCAAATCCCTATGTGTGTCCCTGTGCTGGACATTGTGGGGGATACTGATAAGTCAGACTCAGTCCCTGCCCCAAGAACCACACAGTCTAGCAGACAAAACAGAAGTATATACAAACAATTATGATACAGTGAAGGTGCATTAGGATAATGCAGGTATGCAGTTTCCCAGAGGACCTGAGTCTTGAAGGATCAGTGGGAACTTTCTGAGAAGAATGGGGAAGTGGCTATTCCAGGCACAGGGGTCAGTGCACAGAAGGCAGGGAAGCATGTCAGGGCAGGATGTACATTGGCAAAGGTCAACATGGTTGGCAAGATTATACAGGCACAGTTTCTAAAGATGAGTCAAAAACCTACCACAGAATTCACATAAACATGACAAAGGCAATTAACACAAGCAGCTTGGGAATCACACCCACTACTTCAGGGGTCTGGACACAATGCATAACAGAGTGGCCTCAGACGCAAACAACTGAGAAATATTTTTTAATCTCATATTTCATCGGACTGGGACTTTTGCTAAGCATTGACTGGCCTCATCAGCCTTACTTAGAGGGTAAAATGTGGAAGGACAGTTAGAAGGTACCACACTTGGAGGACTCAGGCTATGTCCCCTGTAAGAGAAGGGCCATAAAAGAGGACCCATAGGCCCTCTGCCCAGCGATGACTTTCTACTTGGCAAAAAAGCAAACTGGGTGGACCCGTGGGAGCTGGCCTGAAGTGAAACGTGAGTCAAAGGTGTATCATATTTAAAACCCAGGAGTCCAGGCCTGTTAGATTGGGAGGGTTCCCAGTTGGGGAAACCTGTTTTAGGAAGAGCTGATGAGCTCAGTTCTACGCCTGCTGTGTCTGAGATGATGGTATGGCATCTGGGTAAACGGGTGACTGTGAGGTAACCGTGGTGTGGGGTGTGATCAAGAACAGTTTTTCTTCTCTTAGTACATATACTTGGAATATTAACATAGCTCTGCTTTGACTCTGAGGAGCACATCAGCTTTTGATACCAAGATGTTGGCTCATCCCTACCTAGCAAGGTAAGGCAGTGTGTTGTTTAAGTACAGGTCCATTCATCATTGCCTTCAGCCAAGTGCCTCTCTCCATCCTGCCATTTGCCTATCTGTGACAGTGACCCAGCCAAGGCTCCTGCCAATACAGGACTTTACCAACCCGTTTGCCACCAGTGGGAGAAAATGACCCAGTAGATCTAAAGCCAGCCAATGAGGAAGGAATGACAATGTCTAGTCAAAGATGTCTCAGTGCCATGAATTGCAACACACAAAAGCCAATCTAGCACCTCAAGTTTGATTAGGGTACAGAATCTATGTATTTTAAAATTTAGAAAGTGGGCCAATTCACCACCCTTCATCTGGTGTGCTCTGAGGCAAGCAGCGACCTAGATATTATATTAACTACTTTCATGTTCAGCAAAGCAGAATCAGAAGTAGGCAGGAACTGATTAAGATAAGTCTTGGGCAAGTAAATGTTATCCCACCCATACTAAAGTAAGGTTTCGTTTCATTTTACAAACTGCTTTTCTCTTAGTAAAAGCAGTTACAGTTGGAATGTTTGTTCTGGGCAGGCTCACACAGTCTGGGATGGAGGAAGAAACTAGAAACTGATCTAGGAGTTCCCAGTATCTCTGCTCCTTCAAGGTCTCCTGTACCGAGAAACAGCTGAGCCAGAACTGGGACCTGCCTCTTAAGGAGCTGCATCCAGACAAGCCTGCATCCCCGGGTAGAAGGCAAGGCCCAGGGAAGGAACCCCACCATCACCAAACTTGGATTCATCCATACTTCTCAAACCTAAGTGGCCAACAGGGATAGGGAGGCCTTTACCCATAATTTGTAGGTCCCTCATAAACCACAACTGCTCTTAAATGCTTATTTTAAGAAAATAAAGTGGGCAGATGGGAAACACTAGTGGTCAATGAGAGGGAGGGGTAAGGAGTATAGGATGTATGAGTTTCTTTTTATTTCTTTTTTCTTGAGTGATGTAAGTGTTCTAAAAATGATCATGGTGATGAATGCACATGTGATATTGTGAGGCACTGACTGTACACTATGTATGGGCGATATGTGTGTGAAGATTTCTCAATTAAAAAAAAAGATAGACCTCAGGGAAATATAGCAGATTGAACAAAAACATCTAATTTAGTATCCACTAAACAGTACAAGAATTTATTTTGGAAGACATAAACCCACAGGGACATGGAGAATGTGATGGGAGACAAAAAGGAGATTCCAGGGTGACAGTTATGCACAAGCGTAAAAGGGCGGCCAGTCCATATCTGAGTACATTCTGGGAAAGATTTTTCTCCAGTAGTATGAAATTGACAGAATATCTGAACATCTTGAAAGATTTATGTAACTAGTGAAGGTTTTGATTGAGTGATAAGAAAATAGAAAACCAAGCATATAACAAAAGAACTACAGGGAAACAAAAAAGCTGTGCAGTAAAGAAAAAGTAATCATAGTCCTTCTAATGAAACACCACATACTGATCTAACTGAAATTTCGTTGGCAGAAGGGGGGAATGGGAAAGCGCTGAGAGTGGTAGGGAGAGGATTGGAAAGAGGCCCAAGTCCTCATGTTCTAAAGTGAGAACTCCTAAGTCAAAATAATCAAATGTAAGGAAAGAAAATCAAATAGCAGAACGAGTATGTTCTAAGAGATAAAGACGAAAATACTAAAAGAGAAAATGGCTGCAGCTGAGGAAGGGCAGTGGGGGCCGGTAGATGGGGGTATGGCTATTTTTCTTAAACCATGTACAATTATTTGACTCTTTAAATTGTGAGGATATATAACCATGATACAAATTTTAACAGGGTAAAAGATATAACGTGTTGGGTATGCCTGGCATATAGTAGGCATTCAATTAAAGCGAGATCCTTTCACCTCAGAGTGCATGTATCTCAGCATGTATCTGTTAACTACTCATTGAGGGTTTATCCAACATCTCAATCCTCATACACCAGTGAGCAGTTAATTCTTCCCCTTTTGCAGATGAGCAAACAGCTTAGGCAACAAGGCTGACACACGCCTTCTTCCTCTCACTCTTCTACTCTCCCTCTGAGACAGGAAGCTATTGAAGGCTTTTGAGCTCAGGGATAATATGATCTGACTTACCTTCTAAAAGGATTTCTTTGGCTGCTGCTTGGAAAATAGTCTGGGGGATGAGGGTGAGTACTAAACACAGGAAAACCAGGTAGGAGATGTAGGTGGCTTGGACCATGATGAGATTGGTTGGATAGATGTTCTGATTCTTGATATCCATTGAGGGTAAAGCAAGTAAGATTTACTGAGACTGGACATGACCATGGGAGAAAGAGAGGAGTCAAGTATGACTAAAAGGGTTTTGCCCTGTGCCGCTGAAAGGACAGAGAGGACTACAGGGGCAACAACTTGGGATGTATGGGGATGAAATTAGAAGATTGGTTTTAGAAATAATCAGTTGAAGATATCTAAGGATGCCTAGGAAGACATGGTGAGTAGGCATGTGGAAATATGAGTCTGATGTCCAGAGAGAGGTCTGGGCTGGAGATATTAATGTAGGAGAAGTCTGCCCAAATACCAAAGATGGTATTTAAACCCACAGCATGAAGTGACTTAGGAAGTGATGGAGATAAAGAAGAGACCCCAGGACTTTCTGGAACACCTCAACGTGCAGCCATTAGGGAAAAGAAGAATTGATCAAGGAGAGAGAGTGGTGTGAAGCCAAGTGAAGAGTTTAAGGAAGGAAGACATTACCCTATAGGCCAAATGCTGCTGAGTAAGCCAAAGAGACAGCCTTCTATCCAGACCCGCTGGTGACATCACCTGCTCCCACGGTCTCACCTGTCTCCTCATTACCTCATCGTAGATGACTGCAACAGCCTCCTAACTGGTTGCTCTACTTTTGTGCAGAATCTCTCCATTCACACTGAACTGGAGATTTAGCTAACTCAGCTGTTCTCAAACTCTTGTGTTTATCAGAATCACCTGGTATGCTAATCAAGCGCCTTAGTCATGTTCAATTAAGAGAGGGCCCGGGCCTTGGTATATTGGCCTAGTTCCCCAGGTGACTCTGGTACTGACCAAAATTTGAAAACCAGGGACTTAAAGCAAACACAGGTCTGAACCAGGAACTCTTCCTCTTAGAAAGTCTTAGGGTCAGCCATCAGCCACAGGATAAAATCCATGGCCTTTTATCATTTAGATCTACCCTATTTGGTTGCAACTGTAAGCTCCACCATACCCCTTTGCAAACCTCTGCCCCATCCCAACCAAAGGGCTTATCTAGTGGACCTATCCTAATTGTTAGCTAATTAACTCCACCTGTTAGTTTCCTGTTTTTATACCCAGGCCAGCAGCTGCCCCTGCTAAACTCCCACCTGGGCTTCAAACAACTCCTCCAGGAAACCATGCTCCATCCTGCTCACCTAGCTATGACCTCCCCATCTCTTTGGTTTTGCAGGAAAATGATAAAAGTAACTTGTGCATAGCCATCTCCTTTGTGTCTGAGTTCCTGAGCTCCCCATTCTGTGGGCCCTAAAGACACTTTTACAAACCTATTGATAAAATAAAGCTATTCATTCATCGTGGGAAATTAAGCCTGGCCAGCCCCCTCAGCACACTCAGTAGGCCCTCCCCTGTCTCTTCCCACACTTATCGCCCACCTCCATCTCCAGTGTCCTCACACTGGGCAGCCCCAAATGCATCGTCTCCCCCAGATTTCTCCCCGTCCCATCTCAGTGATCCACCACTTTTACCACCGTCACCAACCAGAAACCTGGGGGTCATTACAGGTCTTCCTTTCTCTCATCCTGCATCCAGTCAGTCACCAGGTCCAGGAAAGTCTCATTCAACCCTCTTCAGATCTGTCCCCTCATCTTCACCTGCCTTGTCACAGCCCTGCTTCAGGCCTCATCATCTCCAGTCTTAATAATTATTATCACTTCCTAACTGGTTTCTCTGCCTCCAGCCTTACCCAGTCCCTCAACCTACACACTGCTGCCCGGAGGATGGGTCTATTTCACAATTCTAATCGAGGCAACCAGCAACGTTACACCCTTCATCAGCTTCCCTATCACCCAGGAAGAAAAAGGGATGCCTGAGGACTCAGAGAAGGAGTTAAGGACCCATGAGGTAGGTAAGCATGCACTCTGTAGTCAGACCTGCATTTGGACTCGGATTCTTCCCTTTACAAGCTGTGCACTCGGACAGGTTCCTTAATAGCACCTCACCTCATTTTCGCTATTTTTAAAATGCAGGTGAAAATGCACACCTTGTGGGACTGCAGAGATTCAAAGTGATAATGTATGTGTAAGTCCACTATACATAACTGGGAGGTAGCCCACAACACAGCAATTATGATTCTCCCAGTCATGCCCAGCTCTCCTCCCTGAGCACCAACCATGAGACATGACAGCCAAGCTATTTTCTACCTGCTTGCATTCACTTTTGTGACTCCCTCCACATGTGATACTTCACCCAAGACTCCTGTCCCACCGGCTTACCTCCCACTCCTCTTTCAGGACCCAATTCCAGCATCACCTTCCTCAGCGATCACCTACTATACCCCAGGAGGAAGTGACTGCAACTCAATCTCCACCTGTACTCCCAGGACAGACCTATCTTAGAGCACAGAGAACCTTCCAGTATGCTGGCCATTCCTTTATTTAATGAGTTAGTCCTTTATCGTAAAGCTGGTCCAGGACTTGGTATAGAGCAAGTCTCCAGCTTGTAAATGTTGAATGAATGAACAGAATCAAACACCTTCCTGAGGGAGGCAGCAGAAGGCTCCCAAATGCTGCCATCTCAGGAACTCAGGGGTGGCAGGCAAGTCATCCTACCTTCTACCAGGGGGCACAGACTGGGGGTCCTCAGCACTGATGGGGGTCCTGGACAGCTGGCCTTTTTGCCCTCAGAGAAGGGTGAACGAGAAGCAGAGCTGCAGCAGAGCCCACAGACACTGACTTTGAGTCAGGACAGAGAACATGGACACAAGCATTAACTTTCCTTCAGAACAGAGGAGCCAGACCCAGACATTCTGTTGTGACAAAGAGGAGTCATTAGACAGAGGGGGCAGGACACTGAGAAAGCTGGTATCAGAATTGCTGAACTCCTTTAAGTGAATATCTGACTTAAATAAAACTGAAGAGGTGGAGCTTTGATTTCTCTTGCCCCAGTGAATAGAAGCTTAAGCAGCCTGAGAAAAACTGAATAGGAGAAAATAAAAGAATGCCACTGAAAGTTAACAAGCATGCTTACCTTAGCTCCATCTAGTCACGGTATCAGTAGCTTTTAATAACAACCATTTGTTTTAAGTTTTATGGCTTCAAAAAATGTTGTTCACATACCAGGTGCCTCATCCTAAATATCCCAGATCAAGCTATTCTGATTCAAGTGGGTGTCAAGATCTCATCAAAAATGCTGAAAGCGTCCTAAAAACGAGGTGCAGGCTGGTACTTCTGGGTGGCGACAGGGAACTAATGCAATCTTTCTTGCTTGGCGTCTTTTTCCCGCTGTACCAGGTTAGTGAGTTGTAGGCTCTGGGCATTCCCAGCCACTCCCTGCTGGGTGAGTTCCAGAGGAACCCTAAGAAATTCTGTGCTGGGGCCCCGTTCTGCCGATCATGCTGAAAGGAATCTTTTGCTTTCTGGGCTTTCCATATAAAACCCAACCCAACTCCTGTCACATGTCACCACTCTTCCACCAGCCTCCCCTGGCATATCCAAACCCAGATGCTTCCACTTAAGCACTTACCCAAAAAGCTCAAGCCCTTCTCACCAAACCACAGCCTTTAAAACAAGGCTCCATGATCCTTACCAGCTCTTCCACCAACATGTAATAACAGGAGGGTGTGTGGTCACCAAATTGAACACCCCTCCTCTAAAGAATGCAAGGAATAGGACAAGGCACTGAGCCCTCACCTCCAGGTTCCCCGAGGCCAGACTTCCTCCCAGCCTAGCTGTCCCACGGCCTCAGGAGCAAGAGCGACATCCTCCCCTTACTTGAAATGACAAACTTCTTAAGAGAAACACATGAGCAGGAGACACCAGGAACCCAGCCCACAAGGAGGAGTACAGGGTCTGGCCAAGAAACGCGGGCGTGAGTGAGTTTGAAGTTCTGACGGCTCACACCCAAATAGCACATCTGACCTTCTGGGTTTAAGAAACACCGAAAAGCTGATGTCCAGTTTCCCTCAGTGCCTTCATTTAATATTTTTAAACACTTGCTTTACCTTCCTCTGTTCTCATCTCCCATTTCTGCTCTTAACATTCCACCCCGAATGGGTGTTTTTTGCCACTTCAAGGGCTAATTGTGGTAAACAGGTCACAACAATCTCAGTGACCTTACCCTGGGTCTGCTGATGAATGATTTCGGCAAATCTGAAAGGAAGAAGAATGAAAGTACTCTAATAAGGAAAGGGACTTGGCGGGCAGCCAGGTAGGAATCTGTGCCTTTGGAAATAGTGGGATGGGGATCCAGCCAGTATCTGGGGAGGTCCCCCAGTCAGTTTTCCCCTTAACACTGTAAGACAAGTATCTCTGTGTGCTCACTGCAGTGGGACCCAAAGCAGCCACTTGGGATGGAAGGTTCTTTCCCTTCCTCCTGAGAGCTCAGAGAGTGGGTCTAAGAAGGAAACATAAAGAACAAGTACCCAGTGAAGATGGGCTGTGAAGGACCTGAGCTAAGCACACAACTCACTCTAAGATCTAGACTATCTGCCCTCAGCCACACAGCCATTCACAATACATCAAAGTTCAGACAAACTACCTCCTGATAGTTCAATTCCCACCTGTCTGTAAAAACTCTCTGCTCTAGAAGTTCAGAGAGAGTTTCCTGGCTTTTACAAGAAAGAGCAAACTCTGAAAAGAGTCTGTCCTCATTATCTCATTTAATCTTCACAGCAATCCTGTGAGGGATATAGTATCAGCTCCACTTTACAAATCAGGCAACTGAGATGCAAAGATGCCCGAGATATCACAGCTGCTGAAGATCCTCAAGTGGAGCCCAGGTTCAAGTCTGTCACCTAAGTCCTTCCTTGCTCTCCCCACTATACTACTTTGCCTACAGATTTGCTCAAAGCAGATGAAAGCTCATGAGAGAGAGTGAGGCTGGTTTCCTTGTTTAAACCAAAGAAGGTGCAAAACAATGGGGCCAAGAGACAGTTTGCCATCTTATCCCTTTCATATGTTATTTTCATGGAGACTTCACCTCTGGTCCTCATCCCCCTTCAACCCTGTTACAAAATAGTGTTTTATTTGAAAAAAAAGATGTGCAGAACAGCAGCAAACAAGTTACGGAAAGGCATGACCCACAAAATCAATATTATCTTTTAGATTCATTTATCCATTTAACAAAAACTATTTGCCTACTATGATCCATAAAGCTTTGTGGGAGATGTTACGAGGGAAAAAAAATAAAAAGTTAAAACTGAGTTATTTACCTAGCAAGGGCCAAAAATCTTTCATCCCTCATCCAAGTCAATTAGAGCATCAAGATTTTGGGTAGGCTTGGGCCTCTCTCCAGAACCCATTAGCCAAAGTCAACAAACTTTGGCTTTTGTCAATTTATACTTAAGAAATTCATAGATTAATGAATGGCTTCATTTCAAAGCAATTGTGATATTCCCTTTGTGAATAGAAAAACATCAGTTTCCTGAAATTCCCAACATTTCTAAAATTAAGGTCAGGTTGCAATTAACTGCTAATGTCAATTCTACTATGTCACTAGCTCAACAGGAAAAGAACATGGAAAATAAAGGCTCATACCCTCATCTCATTCATTCAAGGGGATGGATATTTAAGGAGAGTTCATAGGGGCCAGACATCACAGAGGGTCCTGGGGATTCTGAGGGAGAAAACATTTATGGCAATAAGGACGTGGCATGATAAGCCCTCCCATGAGAGGTAAGCTCAGCGTGCTCACAAGCCCTGGGCAGCAGGAAGAGTAGCCAGTGCAATGTAGAAAGCCCTAGAAGACTTCACTGAGCAAAGGAGATAGCTCCAGAGGAAGAACAGGCAGACATGCATTCCAAATAAAGAAAGCATCCTGAAGTATGAAACAATCTTGTATATTTGAGGGAAAGGCAAAGAGTGCCAGGTGGTGGGGAAATGCGGGAAGCAAAAATGGGATTAGCTTAGGAGGGGTGTCTCATCCCATCTCTCTCATCTTGATCCCCAGAACTTGGCCTTTATCCACCAGCTGACAGCAACCATCCAAGGGAACTACCTAAGAGCCACCCACCCTTCCTCAACAATAATGTAGATGCAAGTACCTGAAGGAAGAATTCTTCTCAAAGGAGCTCACTGGCCTCTCTGGATCCCACCCATCAAGTTTAGCCAGGCTATGGCAGCCAGTCCCCTCTACCTGCCTATCTCAGCTCTCCTCCCAGACTGTCTCTGCACTTCTTTTACTCTGTTTGACCTTTTACCATTCCCTTATCCTGTTCAACGTGGAGCTCTGTCTACTCTATCAGCAGCCAGCATGGCAGTGCATCACTTAAAACTGTTCATCTCTCCAAAACAGTCTCACATCAGCCCATCTATCCAGCTCACATTGAACCTGCCTCTCTTTTGAGACCTACCCGGACTCTTCCTCCACCAGGAGAAGGTAATTCAGGTGCCTCTTCATCTTTCTGTTTCCAAATATTGAATGATGTATATGGCTCCTTCACATACTCTCATCTAGACTCAGCCTCGGCAAACTACCATGAGTACTTCTTTGATGAGAAAATGGAATCCCTCAATTCCTTCACCACTTCAAGCATCCCCTACAACTAATGGAAGAGCTGCCCCTCCCTTCTTTGACCTGCAATCTCCTGTCATCACCAAGGCCAACCCCTCAATTACTTATATCTCATCTGAATCTCACCCTATCCTGCTCCACAAATGTTAATGTCCCTGCTATCCTAAAACACATTCTTTGAATCAGTATACTCCCTAGTACTATTTTGTGTTTCTCCTTCACTTCACAGACAATCTACTTACCTTCCATTCTAATACCTACTACATTTGTACATTGTGCTGCTTTTTCAATTGAACTATTTCAGCTCATATTTCTTTGAGAGGCAGTATTGGGTGGGAGCTAAAACTGTAAGCTTGAGTCAGACTGCATTAGATTAGAATTCCATTTCTGACACTCACTAGTTATGTGTCCAAAGGCAAGATGCTTAATCTCTATGCCTCAACTTCCTCATCTATAAAATGGGCAAGATGGTTAATCTCTGTGCCTCAGCTTCCTCATCTATAAAATAGAAAACTACCTACCTCCAAGGGTGGTGGTGAAAGTTTAATGAGTTAATACAAATAAAGCACTTAGACCAGTAACCAGATGGCTGAATGGCTTTCCTTGGCCCCTGTGATGGTTAATTTTATGTGTCAACTTGGCTAATTAATGGTATCCAGTTGTTTAGTCAAATACTAGTCTAGATATTGCTGTGGAGATATTTTGTAGATGGGGTAGCATCTATAATCAGTTGACTTTAAATAAAGGAGATTACTTAGGTAATGTGGATGGGTCTCATCCAATCAGTTAAATGCAAATAACTGAGGTTTTGAGGAAGAAGAAAGAATTCTGCCTCAGACTACATTCTACACTCCTTCCTTGAGATTCAGCCTACAGAATTTGAACTCAAGACTTCAACATCCAGAATTTTCAGCCTCCTGCCTTTCTTACAGAATGTCGTATAATAAACTTCTGCCACACACACATCTCACGCATCTTGTCAGCCCTTTTTTACTCTGGAAACCACTGACTGATGCAGCATCTCAAAAGTGCCTTCGTACTTGCAATCATCTCCTCTCTAGGTTCTTCCATGTTCTCCTCCTCCTTTACTAAATGCCCTATCTCAACTTCCACTTACTGTCCCTGGACAGATTCTGTCCTCAGCTCTTTTCTTCTTACAATCCCTGTGGATAATCCATATTTCATCTCCATGTTCATGATTCACAAAACTAGATCTTTTTTATAAGCTCCAGACCAAACTATCAACTACTCATCAATTTACTACAGCCCTTGTAATTCAGCATGATCAGAAACCCTCCCAGGTGGCTGCCCATGCAAAAAATAAAAAATAAAAGAAACCCTCCCAGTAGGGGCCTGTCATCACTGCTGCTCATGTCCCCTTCGCCCCCCACCCCCCCACCCCCCAGTTACTGGGGTTACCAGCCTCTTCTAACTATTGACTCTGCATTCACCTGTGACCCTT